>CM056059.1:116573804-116843804 GCA_029574335.1 Rana kukunoris | reverse complement strand
GCTACCGTAAGCCGCTTCAAATTTTTTCTTTGACTAAACTTTGACCTGCCCCCCCCTAATGTATAGTAGGATAGGCACACCAAAGCTTGGGGGGGGGGGGGGGAATTGGGGTTACAAAGTACCACCATGCTGAAAAGATGGTGCCTTGAAGTATGCATGCCCCTTGAAATTTTCCACATTTTGTCATGTTGCGACCAAAAACGTAAATGGATTTTTATGTGATAGACCAACATGGGGGTGGACTGACCACTGAGGGCCCCATACCACTAGTAAAACCAGGGACAGTATGTAAACTTTTTTTTTTTTTTTTTCTGACCCTATGTCCGAAACCGACGTTTTTTTTTTTGATGTGAAAATCCCAAGATTTTAGCTGCCCCACCTCTGCACTGCCTCGTGGCATGGTGGCCATCTGTAAGCCCAGGGGCCCCATAATCTTCTATTGCCCGGGGGCCCCATGAGTTGTCAGTCCGCCCCTGGACCAACACAAAGTGGCACATAATTGTGAAGTGGAAGGAAAATGATAAATTGGTTTTCAAAATGTTTTACAAATATCTGAAGTGTGGCATGGATTTGTGGCATGGATTTGTATTCGGCCCCCATTTACATGATACCATGAAGGCTGCTTTCACTCTGAGCAGTGCTAGGCGTCGGCAGTAAAGCAGCTCTTTACTGTTTCTTCGGCCACTACCGGGCGCTTTTAACCCAAGGCCAAAAAAGAGGTTAAAGTGCCACGGCAGGAGCGCACTGCCCATTGAATTCAATCCACTCTGCTGGTCCTGCCCTCCGTGACCACGGACCCGATCACAGCTGGTGTCCCACGATCGGGTCAGAGGAAGAACAGGGAGAGGTGAGTATAAACAAACCTTCCCCGTTCTTCCTAGTGTGGCTGTCACTGATCCCAAAACTGTGTCGGCCATAATGTCGCAGTCGTGAAAAAAAATCGCTGATCGCCGCCATTGGTAGTAAAAAAAAAAAATTAAAATGCCATAAAACTATCCCCTAATTTAAAAACGCTATAAATTTTGTGCAAACAAAACTTTACAAAAAAATGTAGAATACGTATTGGCCCTAAACTGAGAGGGGGGATATTTACTATAGCAAAAAGTGGAAATAGATTATATATATCTTTTTTGTTTAATTGTTATACTGTTTATAGCACAAAAAATAAAAAACGCAGATCTAATGCCACCAAAAGAAAGCTCCATTTGTAGGGAAACGACAATTTTGTTTGGGAGGCACGACTGCAATTGTCAAAGTGACAAATCGCAAAAAGGGGGCAGGTCCCTTAACTACACATTGGTCTTAAGTGGTTAAAGCAGGGATATCTATTAATAAAAAAAATACTCTGAGCTCTGTTAAATTCATCATCTGAAAATGTAAAAAGTGTGACACAACTGCAAACCTACCAATACATGGCCGTCGGAGTCTATTCTGGGCTGTACTACGGGTATAGACAACTAACATACACTTTGGTGGAATTGCTGGGAGCAGGAAGGATATATTTTGGGTTCTTTGCAGGGCTGATCCTAGGGTCACAGACACCTGGGTGCAGAAATATTTCTGGTGCCCCCAGATGGTCAGACTGCAGATATAGTACAGGAGATGGTCAGAGACTGCAGACATACTACAGGAGATGCTCAGACTTCCGCTATGGTCTTCGGCTGCTTCGCTCTCCTCCTTTGACATGAGGAAGGGAGGATGTACTTGGGCAGGAAACACGGCGGCGGCACCGTCTCTCCTCCGATCCGCTCCTGTCAGTTGCCGATATAGAGAGCTGCCTCTGGAAGAGGCAGAAGGGACGCACTCTGGCGCTTCAGTGCCCCCCACCTCTGTGGCGCCTGGGTGTGCTGCACCCCGTGGATCGGCCCTGGTTAGTTGGTGGTAGTAGCAAGAGATATACAGTTTAAAAAATGTTTTTAAATGTTTTCTATTTTTTTTTGCTTCTGTTGACAAATGTGCCCCTGCAACCACCTGCACCGTGAAGCCATGGCTGACAGCTCAGTGCTTTCCCTGCTGGAGATCGGGTCGGATCGCCCACAGCCCAATAGTATTATATTATTCCTGCTGCTGGCACCACTCTGAAGACCTGTAGAGCCTCTAGGATGGCAGGTCAGCAAGCCCAGACAGAGATCTAAGTCTGTGAAAAATGGATCTGGGCTGTGTGAAAGGGGCTTTGGGGAAAAAATCCACCCCATGTCTGAATTGTTTTTCTCCATGGTCATCTTGTCCCATGAGCTTCTGTTAGAGATAAGTGGCCATTTTGACACAAATGCAGGTACACTTTTGTCATCCAGAAACTTACCTTGAGAAATGCCATGCAGCCAATGGTTCAGCCACGGGGCCTTGGCAAACTAAAGCTGGATACACATTATACCACTTTTGTGGTTAGTTACCATCAGCTAATGTTTTGTAAGGACCCACCTGATAGCAGGCAAATTGAGTGTTTAGATTGACCAAAACCATATAATAAAGAGGTCAAACCTAAAGAAAATAAATCTTTGGGGGGGGGGAGTACAGTGGAACCTCAGATTGAGAGTAACGTGCGTTTCACAATATGAGCATTAAAAAAAAAACTCAATTTGCCAATGTTGTCTCACAACGAGCAGGATTCAGGCTGGGGGCGCTGTTCGGAAATACTATTCCTGAGCTGTCCTCTGGCCTTTTTGACATTTCCAAGGCTCTCTGGCTCCCCCCACCTCTCACATGCAGTATTGCATGCCATTGACGTCAATGTGGAACAAACTATTTTAGTTTCCATTGACTTCAATGGGGGAACTCTCCTGGAACGGATTATGCTCGTAATTAGAGGTTCCACTGTATAGTGTGTATCCATCTTTAGGCTCCCTTCATATCTTGCGATTTGGAATCTCAATTTGGTTGCTATTATCCTTCAATGGTCTGGTGGTAAACTAAGCCTTTTAAAAACTGCCTAAAGCTCCTTTTCAGGTGACAAGGGAGCATAGGGCAGCTCATTTATAAATTTGCTGACTGTGCAACATGCAAAATTATGTGGGAATTGCTCAATCAATACCACAAGGTGGGATGCTCATTCCCTCTACGTGCAAGTGTGAATGCAATCTTCAAAATACTTGCTCTGTGCAGTGGTTTTGTACTAAGGAGCCCTGATCCTTCTCTTGTTGGGTCCCCCATCCCACAGCAGTGGGAGCCAATGATTCCTGCTGCTGTCTCAGCCAATAAGGAAGAAGAGACCTGCTTCTCTTGTGTAAATTGCTGGATCGAGATGGGGATCATGTAAGTATTGGGAGGGGGGAGGGCAGCAGCTGAACTTTTTTTTTAAACCTTGAGGCTGGCTTCACTTTACTTGTCTGATGACAGACATTGCATGTTGATTTGTACGCCGTATAGGTCTTAAATCTCATTTGCACCAAAGTGGTGCAGGACCCTTTTGTCTGCACTGGAATCAAATCACATGGGTGTTCACACCTGTATGATCCAATTCCCGCACCATTTGACAGTTTGCACTGCAATCGAATCTAGGGGTCTCCAACTTTACATTGACACCCCGAGCAGTTCACAGATCTGTGTGCAATTCAGGTTACTGCATCAAACCGGGCATAAAAAATTAAAAACCACCACTATACTTTATATTGTTAGGATTTACTTACACATGTCTCTTTACCTGTGACCACCCAAAATATACAACCCTAACAGAGTGGGTTGTTGGAAGGGGCACCATGTTAGAGATCCATTCCCGCCCACCAACAGTTTCGAACAGGGGGGCCTCAAATTACGGCCCTCCAACTACAATTCCCGTCATGCCTAGTCATGTTGTAAATGAGTTTTACAATGCCTCATGGGATTTGTAGTTCTGCAACAGCTGGAAGGCCGTAGTTTGAAGATCCCTGGTTTAGTGTATATTCTTAGTAAAGGGTTCTAAATCGAGCAATCCTCCATGCAAAAGTTACACTACAGTGCTCACGTTACTGTGTATGGTTCTGTACCTGTACCCCCCAAAACACAGGCATTAGGACTTACCTGCATATACTTATGGAATCGCTCAGTCTCCTCTATGCCATGGAAGCCGCTTCTCTTCAAATCCACATGCACACTTTAAAATATAAGTTCAGCCAATGGCTCCCACTGCCGCGTGTCTCACCAATGGTATACCGCTCAGCCACCCCGAGGACCTTCTCTGTAGCACCCCGATAAGTTATTCTCTCCCCTTTACTGCCCCCTGTACCCTAGCCCCCGGTTCAGGCCTATCCCCTGGTCGGCAGCCATCTTGGTACTCCCTACGCCCACATCATTAATACCACCTTCACCTTTCCTCTGGACTAGCCCCTGTAGTTAATCCAGAGGTACGCATCCCCCACACCCCCCCCCCCCCCCCCCCATTTAAAAGTAATTGATCCAGGGTTCCTTTACCGATCGCCAGCAGGGATCAGGAAATAATTTTTTCCACAGTCGCTGCACATTGGCACTGGCACGCCTGGGGTTTTACGCCTTCCTCTGGACCAGTTTCCTTTCAATAAATTTTTATTGAGTTTATGGATAAGGTTACAGCAAGTATATAAGCGTCAGAAATTACAATGGCCCCAAGGGGCGACGCACACAATTTTACAAACAAAGCAAAGAATATAATGAAAACAATAATAACCTATAATGGAGAGGTAATTCAAATATTATGACTGCCTAGAAAACAGTCTGATTAGGATATATTAGAGCTCTCACAAATGTGGAGCCTCATTACCTTGTAGAAAAAGCCCGGACCCAAGGGCAATCCGGAACCCACACCCTCAGCACCCCTCTTGGGAACATGCTGCGCCAAGAGCAAGGTCCCCGATCCCATACTACCCTTACTGATGTGGGTAAGAAAGCTATATTATTGTAAGGGTCACACAAGGAATACCCCCCCCAAAAAAAACTATTTGAAAATAGAAACCATGCAACAATCGCTTATGTAGATTGTTAAAAATACAAAAACAACAGGGATAGTAAGAGAGGCAAAGAAGGATAGGAGAGGAAGAGGGGGGGGACAGGGGAGGAGGGGAAGCATAGTGCCTAACTCCAATCAAAAATTCAGTCAAACGCCATTAGGTTCAGGGGCAAAGTGAATACCAACATATTCAGCCCAAGGAGCCCAAATTTCATGGAACATCACGGTGGTATTAGCCAGTATGCTGGATAATTTTTCTTGTCCTCTGGACCAATTTCAGGGAGGGAAGACTTTAAAAAGTGACGATTTTCTCCCTCCCAGCATCGCCAATACCACCCACCCACTCATATCATCATTATTCCCAGTGCTTGTTTTTTTTTTCTCTGCAACCATGGGTTATATAAAATACTCTGCAGAAACCATCTGGAAATTAAAACCATTCGCCTCTATACTTCCAACTGTCACTATAAAAGCTCTAAAGAGTGAGCAACTGTTAAGAATCAATCGACGATTAACAGTAAAAACCTGCATACAGGAAGACCAGCCCAAGCCCATATCCTGCGCCCTGATTAATACAAGATCGTCAGTAAAACACCGGGAAGAAATCCATGATTTCATCCTTCAACATGATCTAGATTGCCGCTTTATCACAGAAAGTTGGCTCACAGGCAATTGCAACACCATTCTGGAAGAATTGGTGCCTGCAAATTATCGCATCCAAATAAAGAACAGAGTGGGGCAAAGAGGGGGAGGCCTGGCGGTGATCCACAAGATTCACATCTTGATCACCAAACCAGTCCTCCAATACTAGCTTCCATTCATGGAAACCCTCACTCTACAGCTGCAAACAAACCCCCAAGACACAGTCCATATGCTACTGTGCTATAGACCTCCTGGCCCAAAACCGCACCTCGTCACGTCATTAACAGAATTCATCTCCTCTTACACCCTAAGCATCAAACACCTTTTAGTGCTGGGGGACTTCAACCTCTGGGCCAACTCCTTGTTGGACCCCGTCGCTGACGCCTGCATCGACCATCTAGATTCTAGAAGGATTAGGTCTGCAGCAATTAATACTAGGCCCCACTCATGCCTCAGGCCATACCCTCGATCTCATTTTCAAACTGGATTTGGAAATTGAGATCGGGGAAAATGAGCCACTACCATGGACCGATCACCATGCCATTAAATTTAAAATAGCAAATCACCTCAGGCCAAATAAAATAAGAAAACCGGTGATAACTCACTGGACTAGGTCCCTGAAGACGCACCATTCGGAACTCTTCAAAATGACCGTAGGAAATAAAATAAACACAATCCAACAACAACTAACAGCCGTAGAAACACTGGACGCCAGCAACAAGGCACTACTTCAGTCTGCCGACTGGGTGGCAACAAAACGCAAAACTTGCTTTCGGAAAAACACCGGCTGGTTTAACGACCAGCTGATGTTGCTAAAGCAAGAGCGTAGAAGCTGCCTGGAAAAGGAGCTCTTCAGATAGAAACCACACTATAAGACAATAACAAAGATATCATAAAGAAATCTTTATGGCAAAAAATTTTTTTTGCCAACATCATCACCAAGGCCCTAAACCGCCCCCGCTAACTCTTGAAGCTGGTTTCACAATCGATGAATCCAGCCTGTTTAGAGCCCCCAATGCTGATTCACAAGAATTTTGCAACAAACTATCCGCTTATTTCATTAATAAAATTGAAAGAATCCGGGTAAGTATTGAGCAAAATGGAATCTGCATGAATCCCGCCCCGAATCCCAACCCTGGTACTATTATATACATGCCTCAAGCACAGAAATTCACCTTAAAGGGGTGCTCCACCCAAATGTAATGTTTATTAAAAAAGTCAGCAGCTACAAAAAGTGTAGCTGCTGGCTTTTAATAAACAGACACTTACCTTCTCCACGTTCCAGCGACGCGCCGACCGGGGCTCCTCTCCCCGGCCGGCGTCTTCATTTCGACTGTGGGCACCCAGCCGTGACAGCCTTCGGCTTCACAGCCGGGCACCCACTGCGCATACGCGCGTGGCCCGCCGCTGATTGGACAGGCGATCGTCTAGGACCTGTCAGTGTCAATGAGGCGTTTAAGCCTAATCGCCTTACCAGCCCCTCGGCAGAAGCAGGAAGTGGGACAGGAAGTCCCACTCCTACTGAAGCCCCCCCCCCCCCCAAAAAAAATTACATGCCAAATGTGGCATGTAAGGGGGAGGGGAGTAGATTAAGCGGAAGTTCCATTTTTGGGTGGAACTCCACTTTAAAACCCATCTCCATCGCTGCCACTAAAAACATCATTCGATACCTGCGCAACAGCACAGGTCCCAATGACATCATTCCCACGAAACTGCTGAAAGAAAGTGCCGATATACTGGCACCAGCTATCACGCAGCTTATAAACCAATCATTCAAAGAAGGCATGGTGCCCTCCTTGTTGAAACAAGGGACCATAAAACCTATCCTGAAAAAAAAAAACCTCCCTTGACCCGAAAGACCCAAATAGGAGACCCATAACGGGTCTAAATGTTTTCTCCAAAATAATGGAGAAAGAAGTTGTACAACAGCATTTAGAAACCCAAAAATTACTTGATACGTTTCAATCAGGCTTCTGGCCAGGGCACGGAACTGAAACAGCTCTGGTAAAAATATGGGATGACGCTCTAGAGGCAGCAGGTGAAGGAAAATCCTCTCTCCTGATCCTGTTGGACCTAAGTGCGGCCTTTGACACGGTAGACCACGGACTACTACTCACTAGGCTAGCTGAAGTGGCCAAAGTCACGGAAGCGGATCTACCCTGGTTCTCCTCCTTGGAAAACCGATCACAAACAGTAAAATTGGGATCTTTCAAGTCGGAAAAGCGTACGGTATTATGCGGAGTCCCTCAGGGATCTCCCTTGTCACCAGTACTGTTCAATATCTATCTCCGCCCCCTCTTTGAGATCATCAGCAACCAGAAGCTACTTTACCATTCCTACGCAGACGACACACAACTGTATCTCCGCGTTAGCAAAGGAAAGGATCATTCACTGGGATTAGAGCGATCACTCACTCTTATAGATAACTGGATAACATGCAGTTATCTAAAACTCAATGGTTCAAAAACAAAGCTTCTCTCTTTTCACGCAAACAGGAAAAGTCTCCCCACCTCAACCCCACCACCCATCCTGGGAAAGATTATCACCCCTAGCACCAAAGTCAAAAGTCTTGGAGTCATTTTTGACTCCCACATGACAATGGATGCACAAATAGGGGCAGTAATCAGCGGATCTCATCTGCTGCGCCAGTTATGCTGACTCACCCCTTTTATCCCTAAAGAGGACATTGCAGTCGTGGTGGGAACAATTGTCAATTCCAGACGCGACTATGCAAATGCCCTCTATTTAGGACTCCCCAAATACCAAATCACTCGTCTGCAAGTCGTTCAAAATACGGCTGCTCGATTAGGGACTGGGGAAAAACCATGGGCGTCGATCTCCCTTCGCTAAGATCTTTTCACTGGTTGCCAGTGAAGGACAGAATCACTTTTAAGGCACTCTGCCTAACACACAAGTGCATTCAGGGAAATGCTCCCCAATATCTATGCGAAAAAATAAAAGCCCATAACCCAAATCGCACTCTGCGATCCACAAATCAAAACCTACTGCAAATACCCAAGGCAAGATACAAATCCAAAGGAGATCTGAGATTTGCTGTCCAAGGACCTTGACTGTGGAATGCACTAACAACCACCATCCGACTGGAGTCGGACCACTTGGCGTTCAGGGGAATGATTAAAACTCATCTCTTCTGAAGGCAAAGCCTTCCTTTAGCCAAGGAATGGAAACAGCGCCCAGAGGCGATTCAGTTTGCAAGCGTTGCGCTCTATAAGTTTATCACTCACTCCCGCGTGTCTCAGCCAATCAGGAGGGAGAGTCCCTGACAGATGCGCCACTCAAGACCACTGAATGGCAGAGGCTCAAGTATAGGCAAAAAAAAAAAAAAAAGTTATGAAACCGTACGGATACATGACTTGGCCAGGAGGAGCTGCCACCATGCAGTACATATACATAGGGCAGTCGGCAAGCACTTAAAGCGATTGTAAAGGCAGAAGGTGCATTCTATGTGTTAAGTGCTTGCCAACTGCCCCATGTATATGTAATGCATGGCAGCAGCTCCTCTTTGCCAAGTCATGTATCTGTACGGTTTCATTACCTTTTTTTTCCAGGTTTGTGGCACACCACCAGTGACTGGAGCCAATCAGCAGACCTGATAATCATCCCCCACAGAGGCAGAACTGTACTCTGCCCATGTAAACAAGGCAGATCGTCGTTCTGTGACAAGGGAAGATAACGATCCTGTGTTACTGCCTCACAATACAAGCACCTTCTCCACAGTTAGCAAGCACTCCCTAGGGACACATTTAACTGCCCCTGATATTAACACCTTCCCAAGGCGACAGTCCCAGTGCATATTTTTAAGCACTGATAACTGTATTGGTGGCTCTGGTCCAAAAAGAGTCATAGTGCAATTTGTCTGCCGCTACAAGTTGCTGGTCACCAGCATTACTAGAAATAAAAATAAAATTGTTTGTAGACAACTTTCGCACAAAATCAACTTTTACCAAAAATCATGTAGCAGAATACACATTGGCCTAAATTAATGAAGACATTTTATTTATATTGGGAAAGTTTTATAGCAGACTGTAACCCCCCCCCCCCAAAAAAAAATATTGTTTATAGTGCAAATAAAACTGCAGAAGTGATCAAATACCACCAAAACAAAGCTCCATTTGTGGGAAAAGGACAAATTTTATTTGTGTACAGCATCTTCCAGAGACTTGAAATGATTAATAAAAGAAACAACCAAAAGATCAATGTGTCCAGTTTATTTACATGGTAGTTGGCAGCAGAGGTGTAAACAAAGCATTATTCCGTCACATTCTGGTAGTTGGAGATCACAGCTCTTAATTTTCAGTTGATGTCAACCAGTTCCACTTCAAAAAACAGCTTGGCATTGGGTGGGATTCTGAGGATTGTAGTCAAGGAAACCATAGTAGCTCCATAGCCAGTTTAGAAAATGGCCCAGTACAGCCTGGAAGGGAAGCCAAGACCGACCAAAGAGGTCTTCACCATCCTCATAATTGCATAAATATTTGTACCGGTCTACACTATATTATAAAAAGTTTTGGGACGCATGCCTTTACATGAACTTTAATGGCATCTTAGTATCAAGTTTGGCCCACCTTTGCAGCTGTAACAGCTTCAACTCTTCTGGGAAGGCAGTCCACAAGGTCAACTCTTCTGGGAAGGCAGTCCACAAGGTTTGGGAGTGTCTATGGGAATGTTTGACCATTCTTCCAGAAGCGCATTTGTGAGATCAGGCACTGATGTTGGACAAAAAGCCTTGGCTCAGTCTTGGCTCCAACCCAAAGGTGTTCTATCAGGTTGAGGTCAGGACTCTGCAGGCCAGTCAAGTTCCTCCACCCCAAACTCGCTCATCCATGTCTTTATGGACCTTGCTTTGTGCACTGGTCCAAATCATTTGGTGGGATGTGGATAATTTTTCAGGGGGTTGGGCTTGGCACCTTGGTTCCAGTGAAGAGAACTTTTAAGGGGGCAGCAGCATACCAAGACATTTTTGTCAATTTCATGCGGCTTGGGAGTGAGCCTGCTCGGGGGGCACTCAGAAAGAAAAAACCCTACCAGCAACTCACCCTTAGCCAAGGCCGACTCCACTGGTCCTTCTCATTGGACCCTGGTAAGAAGGTACAGCAACCCAAATCTTACTCACCTACAGACAAGCCCAGATTTACTCCCTCCACACACATTCTTGTTCTTTTTCGACAACTGCTACAATAGATCATATTTACACACAAACACTGAAATAACTGCCCACTAATTGCAGCCTCTGGGCCCACTGATGCAGGCAGCCTCACCATTTCCTGGTTGGATAACACGCAGCGCGTCCCTCCGTCCTCTGGCGCTCCGGTGTCACAGAGCTGTGTCTGTATGCAAGGTCCCACCCCCCTAGAACAGCTCATGTGATAGGTGGAACACCAATTGAATCCATTATCACATGATCAGGTCTAAGGGGGGGGGGGGGGTGGGACCTTACACAGCTTTGTGACATCCAAGCGTCGGAGGATGGAAGGGAAGCATGCCACCCCCTGCCGCCTTGAGGAATCCGGCCCTGCCTACAGAAGCACTTTATCAGGGGGCTTCAGAATACTGTCTAAACTCTAAAGTATGAGTATGGTGCTTTTGGGTGTAAGGACTTAAAAAAAAATTGGGGAACAGCTTAAAAGAAAACTAATAAAAAGGATACTTTGAGTCAGGTTGACCCCTCCTGCCATAGGCCCATTCAGACTCGATTTCAAGTTTAGCCGTTTCACCTTTGCTCATGGTGAGAAGAGCTTCATCCCACTGCAACAAAAAAATAAAATCATGAACATATTTCTTGTACATATTCTTTCACCCAGCCTATACGGATTGCCAATGGTGTTATAGGCCTCATACCAATATGATATATTCTGTACAGACGTAGGGTCTTTGTAATTTAACGGCCACCACATGACATTCATATCCGTTTAGCTCCATGTAATTCATGTTACATACAGGCTGTGTTTACTTACACCTCTAATGACTCTGCCAAGACCGACTTTAAAGGTAAACGGCTTCATACCCCTCTTCTTCTTTGCACCTAACAAAAAAAGAAACCAGGCTTAGAAGATCCAAGGCTATGCAAATGGCATGGAACTAGCAGTCCCAGCATGCCAGGTTAGCCAAGAGAAAACAATTCTAGTACAAAGTATTCTCTGCAGGTCAGATTTTTTTTAAAGCAACTTGGCACCTCAAAAGCATATGTATATACTCATGTATAAGCCGACCAAAGTATAAGCTAAGGTACCTAATCTTATCACAAAAAAAAACCTGGGATAACTTGACTCGAGTATAAGCCTAGGGTCAGAATGTAGCAACTACTGTAAGCAGAAAAGTGTGTCAATTTCCATTTGCATGCCTCACTGTGCCCATTGCAGTACCTGAATGTGACAGGCTGCAGGCATCCATTCATTGTTTAAAAGTCACGTAACCTCCTGGTCCCTTCGAGTTTCTCAGTAGACACAGTTCCGCCTATCACGGACATTCTCTCATCCTCCTACTCAGTTTCCCAGCAGACACTGTTCAGCCAATCACAGACGTCCTCTTGTCCAAGGATGAAAAAGTCATTCATGATAGGCAGAAAACTGAACACGGTGTCTGCTGGGAAACAGAGTAGGAGGGTGAGAGAATGTCCGTGATAGACGGAACCATGTCTGCTGAGAAACACTTAGTGCTCCATGTTGAGCATAAAGTGATCATCAAGTTCACTATATGGACCCCTTATATATTTGTACATGTGGATCATATCCCCCCTTAATCTCCTCTTCTCAAGAGAGAATAAATTCAGTTCCTCTAATCTTTCCTCATAGCCGAGCTCCATGCCTCTTATCAGTTTGGTTGCCCTTCTCTGCACTCTCTCCAGTTCTCCGATATCCTTTTTGAGAACTGGTGCCCAAAACTGGACTGCATATTCCAGATGAGGTCTTACTAATGATTTGTACAGGGGCAAAATGATCTCTCTCTCTCTGGAGTCCATACCTCTCTTATACAAGAAAGGACTTTGCTCGCTTTGGAAACCGCAGCTTGGCATTGCATATTATTGAGCTTATGGTCGATCAAAACCTCCAGATCCGTCTCCACCACGGATCCCCCTCAGTTGTACTCCCCCTAGCATGTATGATGCACGATTATTCTTAGCCCCCAAGTGCACTTATGTTTAATGTGTTTGAATTCTGTACCAGCTAGGCAGTCTCTCTCATGTCATAAGCCTAGGCCAATGACAAGAAACAGGAAGTGGGCTATATAAGGAATTTACTGGAAGAAAATATATATATTTTTTTTAACTATCCAAAGTTAAGGGCAACAGATTATTATTTTTTAATCCAATAAGACTGAAGGTCCGCTTTAAACACTATACAAGGACATGCATATAAATCTATTAACCTTCCAATTCGGTCTTCCACTAGCCCAAGATAGGACCACTTGGTCACTTTTATTGGGGTCTATGTGTTGGGGAGGTAAGCTCTGGATGAGTAGATTCATTTGGGCATTTCCTGGCATATAGTGCCTTTCCATAGGAGTGGAATTACTTTTAACCACATCCTTTCCAGCCAAAACGCAAAATGACAGCTGGGAAGTGGCTTAAAGTGTTTGTTAACCCCCAAAAATGTATAAAACCAAGTGCCTTTAAGACGTGAATAGCTTAAAAAAATAGAAAAAACAAAAAAACTTCAGTGGAGTGAAACCTAACAATTTGTTGTTGTATTTCATGCATTACTAACAGACATGAAAGGAGAAACCTCATAAAATTTGGTCCTCATGCTACTCTGAAACCAGAGCTCGGGTTTAAACACAACTAGTCCCTAAAAAGCCACAATTACAGAAGAGGAATTACGGCCAGTTCACACCATAGAAACACAGTGCGAATGCATTTTTGATGCGATACAGTGCATACCCCTTAACCTCAAATGACGTGCGCTCCAGTGCATTTTACAGTATTCCAGAACAGGAAAAATGCAGCATGTTCTACTTTCCCCCCTGGAACACACTGGAAATGCAAGCACTGGTATGAACTTTGCCATTGAAAACCATATAACCCACTTTCCGTGCGGTCCTGGTGCAAAACAAACAAATTTACTGGACCGCATGTGGTGCCAACTAGCCCTAAAAATAATACATGCCTTCAAAATTACACTTTAATCATCATACATAGGGCTTCTTACTTGCTGGTATATTGCTGTCAAACACTGTTCCATCTGCCAAGGAGCCAGTGTACCAACAATGCACAGTGTCTCCTTTCTTTGGAAAGTTGGTCTTGTCTCCCTTCTTCAGAGTGGACTTTGTGTACTTGGGGGGACCCTAATGAATAACAAAAACTCGAAGTATTATCTGAATAGAGGTGATTATCAAGCAGCAAATGTGAAAGACAAAAATTAACAAGCCAAAAAAAACATTCAAAATCTGCTACAATTAAACTGCACTATGTAAAAACATACTGCCCATTTACTCCTGTGTAAGCTCTGTGTTGGAGCTTACACAGGGTTAATGCGGTCATCTCCCCTGCATGCGACACCGAGGCTGGCCATGAGTACTGCATCATGGTAGGTGGCGACACCGTGGCAGCACTTAAAGAGGAAGTAAGCCCTCTTCCCCCTCCCCCCCCCCCAAAACACCCTGCAAGGCAAAGGCATAATGAGCTAGTATGCATAGCATACTAGCTCATTATGAAGTACTTACCTGAGATTGAAGTCCCTGCAGTGGTGCCCGTTGCCCTCCGTTGGCGCCATCTCTCTATGAGCGACTTCCTCATATCGCGGCTCCGGTGCTGTGACTGGCTGGAGCTGCAAAGACATCACTCCCGCGCATGCGTTGCCACTAACGGCATGATCACCGTTAGAAGCAGCACGCTCAGTGCGCCTGCGCGCCGTTGTCTATGGTGCATGGGTCGTAGACATCAGTGCCTTTCTTTTGCAAATATCTCCTAAACCGTGTAGGTTTAGGAGATATTTGTTGCACCTTAATCTAGGCTTACCTGTAGGTTAAAGTGGTCTGTCCACAAGGGACTCAGCTGTCCGGAACTCTCCCTCCTGATTGGCTGAGACAGCAGTGGTGCCATAAGCGGACTGTGGCCATTGGGAGTAAACAATGACTGATCTTTGGTATAAGCAGGAGAAATAGTTGGTGTCACTAGAAGGAATAGTGCCCCATTGTCGTCAGTGACAGGAATGCTGCCTCAAGGGCCAAATAAAGGCGCGCAAAGGGCCACAATTTGGAGACCACTGCGCTACAGAGTTAATAAAAAAAAGCTGCATAGGACCAGGGGCATTAAGTAGACCAAGACACAATACAAAAAAGTTAAGACATGACAGTAATATAGCAGTCAATATTTCTACATGGGGGCGGAGGGTTCAGATCCAACACAACCTACCTCATCAATCACCTCTTCTATCTTGGCTTCAGGCTTATCTTCGACTTTCATATCTTTCACTAGTCTTCCCATACCTTCAACTCCCTCTGTTCCCTTGAAACGCTGGAAGAAGAAAGCACACAGTTTTAACAGATGTACATAGATGGTAGAAGTCTGGACTGTAATGCATGCCATCAGTCAGAGTATTGGTGTTTCACATCGCACATGCTAGAAGGCAATTCTTTTATAGGTCATTGCAGTCATCTCAGAGGGAGCAATTATAAAAATCAGATCCTAAAATTCAACTGCATGCTATTCAATGGATTTATAATTGTCCGACACAGGGATCTCCAGACTACGGCCCTCCAGCTGTTGCAAAACTAGACTTCCCATGATGCATTGTAATACTCTGACATTCACAGACATGACTCGGCATGATGGGAATTGTAGTTTCTGAACAACTAGAGGGTCATAGTTTGGAGACCCCTGAGAAAAACGCCATGTAACGGGGGGGGGGTGTTAAATATATAAGCAGCATCGAGGTTGACGCTCACGATGCTGCAAGTCAGCAGAATCGATGCCTGGTGAAGTAATCTGTTGCTTTGTGCAATGCCCTGCCTCTCCGGGAGAAACAGAGGCAGAGCCTGCATGGTGGATAAAGCCCCTCCCCCTTCACTGAGGCAGAAAGTCAGCCGATAAGCCGACAGCCATTACAGTGCAGGGGCTCAAGGAGACCCATCAGGAGAGCCTTCACTGGAGGCGCTAGAAGGAGAAAGACACTGAGCAGCATGGAGGGGGGGGGGGGGGGGGGGGGGTCGACTGACAGAGCAGTGCCAGTGACACTGACCCCATCCCCCTGCCACCCATATCAGCCAGCCACACCCCCCCCCCGCCACTGGGAGGAGATAGAAAAAAACAAAAAGTTGTTTTTCTGACAAAAAATTTACCCAGTGCTGTAAATCCTGTGTCTAGGGTGATGAGAACCTTGGCACTGCAGATGTTTTGGAACTACATTTCCCATGATGCTCACCTACACTGCAGAGTGCATGAGCATCATGGGAAACATAGTTCCAAAAAATATGGGGTGCCAAGGTTCACCATCACTGGTCTAGGGTATGGTCCCATTAACCTCTCCAGACCTCTGATCGATGTAACGCTGATATGCTCTAAGAAAATGGCTGTATTGATTTGTGCCCTTGCATCTTTTATATTAAAATTATATTCAGACAACATATGGTTAAATAAAGCATGCACAATACATACAATTTTTCATAGTGAAAACTAGTTTAGAACAATCATCCTTTGTCCTTTCTGAGGTTATAGATAATGTGTGAGATCAGTCCTGTACTAGAAACTGGATTGATACATTACTTGTGGGAAACCAAAGAAAGTCTAAAAATGAAAGAAATACTCCAACTATACATGATTAAAATGGCTGACAGAATACAAAATGGATGCTTTGCATAACCTTTCAATGCGCACTAATCGTGACGCATCGCAGAATTGCGTTGTGGACAGGATATTTGTAATCAAATCTTGAGACCAGTGATGATGCGCACCCCTACTATGAAAAAAACAAAAAAACAAACTGAAGTACTTACCAGAAATAGCGGTTGCTATGCGGAATTTCCTAATCTGCCTCTTCTCACACCGCGGCAAGTCTTCTGGGAACTGCGTGTATCCCAGAAAGCAGCCGCCCATTCACAAAAGCGCCGCGAGACTCGTGCATGTGCAGTAGGAAATGGGCAGTGAAGCCGCAAGGCTCCACTGCGCGTTTCCCTCAGTAAGGATGGCGGCACCGGGAGCTGCCCATATCAAGCGAGTGGCTTGGGGGGGGGGGGGGGGTCGTTAGCGGAGGGCGCCCTAGACAGGCAAGTGTCCTTATTAAAAGTCAGCAGCTAGTGTTTGTAGCTGCGGACTTTAAGAAATAAAATAAACTAACCCATCTAGCCCTGAAAAGAAGAAAATCACTATACCAGCGATGGCGAACCTTGGCACTCCAGATGTTTTGGAACCACATTTCCCATGATGCTCACCTATACTGCAGAGTGCATGAGCATCATGGGAAATGTAGTTCCAAAACACCTGGGGTGCCAAGGTTCGCCATCACTGCACTATACATAGCTTTTCTGAAGCCGATCCGATCTCCAGCGGCTGAAGCTCTGCAGAGGACGCAGCCGTCAACGGCTGAGAAATCACCCATAGACTATGGGGCTTCCGTCGTCGGCTGTGTCCTCTGCACACGCCTCCACAGCGAAGCCACGGCTAACTGCTCAGCATGGGATCGGGTCGAATCGCTTGTAGAAAAGGTGTTTATACCGATGTCTTCTTTACAGGGCTAGATAGGTTAGTGTTAGTTTGTGGATGTCTGTAGATGGAGATTTTAATTCAGCCCAGATTACCACTTTAAAGTGGTTGTAAACCCTTCCATTTACCCAATGAAGTGACTGGCCTCAGGTGATACACAGAGATGACAAAACCTCCTACACAAGTTGTACCGGTCTATCTGCAGTCATTCACAGGGCTGAATTTTTAAAGCTTGTCCGAGTTTAGGGCAGAGAGCTGATGTTACACTCTGCAGAGCTCAATAAGGAGAGCTCTGAGAGCCGATTGGAGGGAAGAGACAGACCCAATTCACACAGTAACAGAGCTGAGGCTGTCAATCAGCAGGAGGCCCCTTTGTCACCATTTTCTCCTTTCCCCTCATACCGATTCTCACCTACCCCGAGGCCAATGTCTGACACGTTTACAGTTTAATGAATCTAGTGTTCTCAACAATTCAAACCTACCTTTGTTTCAAATAATTTGTTATAGGCTGTGATGAGATGATCCTTCTTGGCTGTTTTTGCTACATTTTTGAGATTTCCAAGCAACTTGTATTCTGACAGGAACTAGAATTGAGAGAAAACATGGACCGGCTGTAATACTGAGGGTACAAAACTGATACAAAAACACAATCAAAGTCAGATATTTAAAACCTGGATTCAAAAGCAAAAACTTTTTGGACCCCCCCCCCCAAAAAAAGGATCTAAAACCCATGTGTGGTTTTACTGCCGTTTGTACTAGGGTTGTCCCGATACCGGTATCGGGACCGATACCGAGTATTTGCAAGAGTACTTGTACTCGCGCAAATACCCCCGATGCCTAAAAAGAATACTCCCCCCCCCCCCCTGCATCGCGCCGCCGCACCGTAAGCGGCGCGCGGGAACATCACAGCTTTCATTTGAATAGCTGTAGTGTTCCCGCTGCTTATAGACACTCCCCCTTGCTCAGGATTGGATGGGTGATCGTGATCTGTCCAATCCCGAGCAAGGGGGTGTGTCTATAGGCGCGGGCAAAACAGCTATTCAAAATGAATGCTGTGATGTTCTCCATGCGGCGGCAAAGGTATGGGGGAAATGGCTGCATATGTGGGGGGACATGGCTGCATATGTGGGGGGACATGGCTGCATATGTGGGGGGACATGGCTGCATATGTGGACACATTTTAAAAAAGTATCGGTATTCGGTATCAGCGACTACTTGAAAAAAAAAGTATCGGTACTTGTACTCGGTCCTAAAAAAAGAGGTATCAGGACAACCCTAGTTTGTACATTTGTGTCCCAGATCCCTCCAAGCAATAGTGTCAGTGCTGGCCTGCTTCCTCCCACCCCTACGGATTCCTATTGGCCCACTGTTATGATGGACTGCTGCCTTGGCCAATAAGAATGTGTGTAAGGTGATGTGGGGCTGACTAGACTTATTACTAGAAGAAAGGGGTGGAGCTCTGACTGTTCAGTAGGGTTGGTATTTGCTAGCCAAGGACAAAAGGAGCTGCAGCAGGAAGGCGACATCGCTTTATACCAGCTACCTCACTTTTTCCAGGCATAACCCAACTTTGGCAACAATTTAAAAAATGTACAGTAATAAAGGATGGGCTTATTGGCTTGTCTGAATGAGCCCTTCAGGAGGGACGAACTGGTGTGTGCTGTATATACTTCAGGCCTCTGCGTGCTGTAAATCCCCCCACCACCCAGCCTCCGAGCTTCAACCCCGCCTTCTGTGCACTGCACCCCCCCCCCAAAGACCTACCTCCTGTGCGCTGCAAAACCCCACCCTAGACCCAACTTCTTTGCACTAAGAACCCCTGCCCCAGACCGCCTTCTGTGCGTTGCAAAGCCCTGCCTCAAAGACCCATCTTATGTGGACTGCAAAGCCCTGCCTTATGTGCACTGCATAGGCCCAAGACCCACCTTCTTTACATTGCAAATCCCCCCCAAAGACCCGCCTTCTGTGCACTGCACCCCCCCCCCCAGGCCTACCTCCTGTGCGCTGCAAAACCCCACCCTGGACCCAACTTTTTTGCACTAAGAACCCCTGCCCCAAAGACCCATCTTATGTGGACTGCAAAGCTCTCCCAAGCCCCACCTTCTGTGCACTGCAAAGCCCTCCCAAGACTCACCTACTGTGCACTGCAAAGCCCCGCCCCCACCTTCTGTACACTGCAGAGCCCCACCTTCTGTACACTGCAGAGCCCCCCTCCCCCAAGACCCACCATCAATGTGCTGCAAAGCCCTCTCAAGACCCACTTACTGTGCACTGCAAAGCCCCGTCCTATGTGCACTGCAGAGGGCCAAGACCCACCTTCTTTACATTGCAAAGCCCCCCCAAATGTGCACTACAAAGCCCCACCTTGTGTGCACTGCAAAACCCCACCCCCGCCTTCTGTACATTGCAAAGCCCCACCTTCTGTACATTGCAAAGCCCCCCCACAAGACCCACCTTGTGTGCACTGCAAAGCCCCGCCCCCGCCTTCTGTACATTGCAAAGCCCTCCCAAGCCCCGCCTTCTGTGTGCTGCCTCACTCTTTGTACATCACTCACCCCTAACTCCATACATTATATACACCAGACCCCTAACTCCATCCCCTCCATACATAATATACACCAGACCCCTAACTCCATCCATTATGTACACCAGACACGCACCTCCCCTCCTTTGCAGGCCCACGTTTTAAGCCCCACCCACCGTTGACAATTCTGCAACACCCGCCAATCCTATTCTCCGAATATCTTATTTTCAAAGTTGCGATATTTATACAGATAAAAATATGGAGGGGACTATGGGGGAAGGGCAGTGTGACGGATGGAGGGATCTGATGCTGTGATGAAGTTCTTCTCCCCCCATCCCGGGAACGTGCGCCGCCTGCCCATCAATCCTCTTAACATACCGACTCCGATGAGTGCTGCTGCAGGAACACGATCACGTCCTTCTTCGGTAGATCGTCATTATGAAGTTGCTCCTCGCTCCACTCTCGGCTCGGCTCCCCGTTTGTGGCAGCCATGACATGTGCTATTTCTTATGACTCCTCCCCCCAAGAGAAACTTTTTCAATGGATCGGGGAGCGGAAGTCCGCGTCACGTGGGTATCCGGCTGAACACCGCCATGTTAGGTGAGGGCACACAGAGAAGTGCGCAGGTAACGGTGTGCCCTTACTAAACATGGCGGCGTCAGACAGATCCCCACGTGACGCAAACTTCCGCTCCATGTCAGGAGTAGTGACGTCACTCTCAGGACCGTGACGTGCGGCGGGGGCGCCCGAATTTGAAACCGCTGAACTTTCCTATGGCGGAGGAGAGATGAATGGCAAGCAGAGGACCCTGTTCCAGGCCTGGGGGTCCGGTGTGGCCCCTGAGCCCCCACCTAAGAAGGTCAAAGCTAAGACTGCAAGGAAGAGGAAGGGGGTGTGCTCCCAGAAAGGCCCCAGTAGGGACCCCCCACCTCCTCCAGCCTGGCAGGCAGCACCCCAACCGGGTGAGGATGAAGATGACGATGATGTGCTGCTGGTGGCCGTGTACGAGGCTGAGAAAACGTTAACGGAGACTGTCCCCCATCTTCCCCCCGGAGCCCCTCACCCCCTGGGCACTGGTCACCACACTTCCCCTGGAGCCTCTCACCCCCTGGGCACTGGTCATCACCCTTCCCCCGGAGCCCCTCACCCCCTTGGCACTGGTCACCACCCTTCCCCCGGAGCCCCTCACCCCCTGGGAACCGGTCATCACCCTTCCCCCGGAGCCCCTCACGCCTGTCTTTCTCCTGGTGCCCCTCACCCCCCGGGCACCAGTCACCATCTTCCCGATGGTCCTCATCCCCCTGGCACTGGTCCCTATCTTCCTCCTGGTGCCCATGACCCCCCAGGCACCGGTCACCATCCTGACATCCAGAACATTCCGGGCTTTGACCTGTCAGCTGGCAGCGTTTGGATTTATCCCACCAACTACCCGGTCCGGGAGTACCAGATGACCATGGCGCACACCTCCCTCTTCAACAACACCCTGGTGTGTCTGCCCACCGGCCTGGGCAAGACCTTCATCGCCGCCGTGGTGATGTACAACTTCTACCGCTGGTACCCGTCTGGGAAGATCGTCTTCATGGCTCCCACCAAGCCTCTGGTGGCCCAGCAGATCGAAGCCTGCTTTAGGGTCATGGGCATTCCTCAGGAGCACATGGTGGTGATGACAGGTATTCTCCCCTCCCCATGGCTACAATCCGGGATGATGCTGCTGGGGCATTTGGTCTTGTTCTATTTTTTTTTTTAAACTGGCGCCATTTGGGAGAGTAATCCAGAAGGGATGTCATTACATTGCTTCCAGATTACTAGATCAGAGACCCCAACAAAACAATTGGCTTTATTGGGGTCTCTGACCAGCCGGCGGATGTGCTGGCTGGTCACTCAGGCCTCCCGGTGGGACAGGAGACCCGGGCTGAGTGATGCAAGGTGGCAGTGATGGCGAACCTTGGCACCCCAGATGTTTTGGAACTACATTTCCCATGATGCACAACTACACTGCAGAGTGCATGAGCATCATGGGAAATGTAGTTCCAAAACATCTGGGGTGCCAAGGTTCCCCATCACAGCCCTAGGGAATAAAATGGCGGTCATTGCAACTTTTTATCTTGCACCGTATTTGCGCAATCATTTTTCAAACGCCTTTTTTTTGTAAAAAAAAATGGTTTCATGAATTAAACAACAAAACCGTAAAGCTAGCCCAATTTTTTGGTAAGATATGAAATATGATGTTACACCGAGTAAATAGATACCTAACATGTCACGCTTTAAAATTGTGCACACTCGTGGAATGGTGCCAAACTTTGTTACTTAAAAATCTTCATAGGCGACGCTTTAATTTTTTAGAGTTAGAGGAGGGCTAGTACTAGGATTGTTGCACACGCTCTAACGCACGCGGCGACACCTCACGTGTGGATTGAACGATGTTTACAAAAGTGGGCGGGACTTGCGTGTGCGTACACTTCTGAGCGCGAGCTACCGGGGACAGGGGCGCTTTAATTTTATTTTTTTCGATTGCCTTTATCCCTATTACAAGGAATGTAAACATCCCTTGTAATAGGAATGTGTGTGACAGGTCCTCTTTAAGGAGAGAGGCGGGGTCAATAAGACCTCGCATCTCTCCTCCAGGCTGAAAAGAATGAGATCGTGAAAAAAAATTCACAGATCTCATTCAAACTAGCTGCAATTGCGGTTTGTTTACTTACGGGTACCCGGTTGTGACGTCATCACATCGCGCCCGGGCCTCCGACGGTCATAGGGTCATCTTTATGCCTCCCATACGGCGATCATCTCACTGGGCCCCCGATGGGACAGGAGAGCCCGGAGAAGCACCGGATGGCAGCGGGAGGGGGGGATGTCCCCTCCCTCCGCCTGTATAAACGATCAAGCGGTGGAACCGCCGCTATGATCGTTCTTACGGTGTGCAGGATCGCCGCCGCCGCAAGAGAATGATATCTGAATAATGCCTCTAGATGCAGGCATTATTCAGATATCCACCTGCAAATTGCAGGACGTCATATGATGTCCACCCGGGATAACAGGTCCCCGTTTTGGACGTCATATGACGGCGTTCGGGTATTGAGTGGTTAAAGCCAACCCTAAACAGCCGCTGCTGTGTCTCTAGTGTGAAAGCTCCGAGGACTTACACACTGGAGCGGTGCGCTAGTAGGACGGCAAAAAAAAGTCCTGCTAGCCTCATTGTTGGAGCGTTGTGTATACAGTTCCCGCCCATTGAAATCAATGGGACACCGCGGCTATACCGCCGGCAATGCTCCTCTGCAGAGGCTCTTTGCGGTGGTTTTAACCCTTTCTCGTCTGCTAGCGGGGGCTAAAACCACCTCGCTAGCGGTCGAACATCGCATCGAAATTGGTGGTAAAGCACCGCTAAAAGTAATGGCGTTTCCGGAACAAATTATGCTCACAATTCAAGGTTTTACTGTTATATGTATTTTCATCAGATGACTCCTCTAAGTGTCATTTAATGTTCACAGGTAATACTCAAGCGCAGAATCGCAAGGACATGTGGCACGCACACAGGCTCTTTTTCCTGACCCCACAGATCATGGTGAATGATCTCACCCGAGGTGCCTGCTCTGCTGCTGATATCAAGTGTCTTGTCATAGACGAAGCTCACAAGGCTCTGGGCAATCATGCGTATTGCCAGGTAAGTCAGATGGAGCCAGGTTTAACCACTTTATTACTGGAAGGTTTTACCTCCTGAATGAACAGGCTGTTTTTTGCCATTCATAACTGTGCTACTTTAACTGCTTCCCGACCTGCCGCCGCAGTTATACGGCGGCAGGTCGGCTACCCTGCGCGAGAGCCCGTAGCTCTACGTCGGCTCTTAAAGCAGTCACTAGGGGCGCGTGTGCCCCCCCGGTCGCCCCCGACTCCTGTGCGTGGGCGCGATTGCCGCCGGGCACACGCGATCGCTTGTTATAGAGCGAGGACCGGGAGCTAGTAAACACACAGCTCCCGGTCCTGTCAGGGAGAGAAATGCTGATCCTCTGTTCATACAATGTATGAACGGAAGATCCGTGATTTCCTCTAGTGAGTCCACCCCCTCCTACAGTTAGAACACACCCAGGAACATACTTAACCCCTTCCCCGCCCCATAGTGTTAACCCCTTCACAGCCAGTGGCATTTTTATAGTAATCCAATGCATTTTTATAGCACTGATCGCTATAAAAATGACGATGGTCCCAAAAATGTGTCAAGTGTCTGCCATAATGTCACAGTACCGAATTAAATCGCTGATCACCGCCATTACTAGTAAAAAATATTTTTTTATAAAAATGCCATAAAACTACCCCCTATTTTGTAAATGCTATAAATTTTGCGCAAACCAATCAATAAACGCTTATTGCGATTTTTATTTTTATTATTTTTTTTTATACATTTTTGGGGGATATTTATTATAGCAAAAAGTAAAAAATATATTTTTTTTTTCAAAATTGTCACTTTTTTTTGTTTATAGCGCAAAAAATAAAAACCGCAGAGATGATCAAATACCACCAAAAGAAAGCTCTGTTTGTGGGGAAAAAAAGGACCCCAATTTTGTTTGGGAGCCACATTGTACGACCACGCAATTGTCAGTTAAAGCGTCGCAGGGCTGAATCGCAAAAAGTGCTCTGGTCTTTGACCAGTAATATGGTTCGGGGGTTAAGTGGTTAACTGACCATTGCGCAGTCATGGAACACTCTATACAAAAGAGATTTATATAATATTTTTCACATAAATATTTTTTTTTTTTTGTTTGGTGGTATTGGATCTGCTCTTTTTTTTTTCTTTAACCAAAGACATGTAGCAGAACATATTTTGGCCTAAATTTATTAATATATTTTTGATGTTTATTGTTATAGATTTTATAATCGGACAATCTGTCTCTAACAGACACTGGCTGGGAAAGTCACTGATGTCACTAGACTGCGATTTTGATGCAACTTGAAGACATGTCTGTGTATTCTTTAGGTCCTGGACCTCAAGTCGCATTAAAGTGGGACCAAAGCAGTGCAGGGACTACTT
The DNA here is from genome assembly GCA_029574335.1 of Rana kukunoris. Taxonomy (NCBI): domain Eukaryota; kingdom Metazoa; phylum Chordata; class Amphibia; order Anura; family Ranidae; genus Rana; species Rana kukunoris. Next base: position 116,819,062 of record CM056059.1, on the reverse strand, counting down.
TGAAGTCACTTGTGACTTGAAGTTGCACAGATATGATTGGTACTCATTGGAACTCATGAGATACAACTTGCAATGTGACTTTGTGGTCCCAAGTGGAAACCGAGCCTAAAACACGGCCTTGCTTCATTGTGGAAATGAAATCCGTGTGCCGTTTATCTCCTTTGTTCACTGTAGATTCACAGAAATCTGTTTAGTCAAGTCGTTTTTGAAATTGTGTTCTTAAGTTAAGGTCTCTTGCTTCAGAATTGCTCAGGTCTGCATTGCATCATTTTGTATTTCTCTCTTATCCAGGTTGTCCGGGAACTGAGCAACTATAATAGGCAGTTTAGGATTTTGGCGCTTAGTGCCACTCCAGGCAGCGATACTAAGGTAAGCCAGCAAACTTTTTTTTCATGTACATTGAACATGAGAACTTTTTGTTTTTAGGCCCCTTTCACACTGGGGCGCTTTACTGTACATTTTACAGGGCTATTGGGCCACTAGTGGGGTACTTTTATGCCCCTTTAGCGTCCGAAAAAGGGTTAAAACTACCAGCAAAGCACCGCTGCAGCAGCGCTTTGCCGGCGGTATAGCCGCGGTGCCCATTCATTTCAATGGGGAGGAGCTGTATACACACTGCTCCAAAGATGCTGCTAGCAGGACTTTTTTTACCGTCCTGCCAGCGCACCGCTCCAGCCCCTCGGGGCTTTCACATTGGAGAGACAGCAGTGGCTCTTTCAGGGCGCTTTGCAGGTGCTATTTTTAGCTTTCTATCGCCTGCAAAGCGCCTCAGTGTGAAAGTGGTCTTTAATGCTCTTTGCAATGGTAGAGGAGGGCTAGAAGCTCAGGGTTTAATTCTCTCCTTGGGTTGCTGAGACTTTTGCATTCTGTCCTAGTGACACCAGTCATTGATTGGGACAGGAAGTGAGGGAAAAATCTCTTCAAAATGGTAGTGATATAAACTTCCCTCCCTCTCTCCCTTGAAAAGGTACAAGAGGATTTGTGGGATTTTTAACTGGTTGCCGACTGCCCACCGTCATATTACTGCAGGAAGTCGGCACTGCTGGGTGTGAGCCCGTAGCTGTGCATCCATCCCCGATCGCCCCCGAGTCCCGCGCCCCGCGGGTACGATCGCCGCCGGGCACGCGTGCGTCCCCGCACGCTTGCCCGGCGGGTACGATCACCGCCGAGCACATGCGATCGCTCGTTGCAGAGCGGGGACCGGGAGCTATGTGTGTAAACACATAGCTCCTGGTCCTGTCAGTGGGGGAAATGATGATCTTCTGTTCATACAATGTATGAACAGAAGATCAGTGATTTCCCCTAGTGAGGCCACCCCCCCATACAGTTAGAACACACCCAGGAACACACTTAACCCCTTCCCCGCCCCCTAGTGTTAATCCCTTCACTGCCAATGGCATTTTTATAGCATTGATCGCTATAAAAATGCCAATGGTCCCAAAAATGTGTCAAAAGTGTCCGAAGTGCCCGCCATAATATCGCAGTACTGAAAAAAAATGTTGATCGCCGCCATTACTAGTAAAAAAGAATATTAATAAAAATGCCATGAAACGACCCCCTATTTTGTGAACGCTATAATTTTTGCGCAAACCAATCAATAAACGCTTATTGCGATTTTTCGTAAAAAAAAAATAATAAAAAAAAAAAAAAAATATGAAGAAGGATATGTATCGGCCAAAACTGAGGAAAAAAAATGTTTTTTTATATATTTTTGGGGGATATTTATTATAGCAAAAAGTAAAAAATATTGCATTTTTTTCAAAATTGTCGCTCTATTTTTGTTTATAGCGCAAAAAATAAAAACCGCAGAGATGATCAAATACCGCCAAAAGAAAGCTCTATTTGTGGGGAAAAAAAGGACGCCAATTTTGTTTGGGAGCCACGTCGCACGACCGCGCAATTGTCAGTTAAAGCAACGCAGTGCCGAATCACAAAAAGTGCTCTGGTCATTGGGCAGCAATATGGTCCGGGGGTTAAGTGGTTAAGGTGCAGATATTAATTGTCAATTGTCAAACTATTTCTACAGCAAGTACATAAACTTATCCTTATGGGCACTGCAATTTGCATTGAATCCCCAACATGTTTCGCCCACAACCTGTGCTTCCTCAGGGGATGCTGTTCTCTTGACAATACAAGCCTTCCCAGTCTTTAAAGGGGTGTTCCAGCCCAAAAATGTGTTTATTAAAAGTCAGCAGCTACAAAAAGTGTAGCTGCTGGCTTTTAATAAACACTCACTTACCTGCTCCTACGTTCCAGCGACGCGCCGACCGGGGCTCCGCTCCTCCCCCCCCCTCCCCGGCCGGCGTCTCCATCCTGACTGTGGGCACCCAGCCGTGACAGCCTTCGGCTTCACGGCCGGGCACCCACTGCGCATGCGCGAGCCGCACTGCGCATGCGCGAGCCGCACTGCGCATGCGCGCGCGGCGCGGCTCGCCTCTGATTGGAGAGGCGATCGCATGGGACCTGTCAGTGTCCCATGTGATCGCCTACAGGGAGGGGCTGGTGTAGGCGATTAAGCTTAATCGCCTAACCAGCCCCTCGGCGGAAGCAGGAAGTGGGACAGGAAGTCCCACTCCTACTGAAGCCCCCACTCCCCCCCCCAAAAAAATTACATGCCAAATGTGGCATGTATGGGGGTAAGGAGTGGGATAAGAGGAAGTTCCAAATTTGGGTGGAACTCCTCTTTAAGCATAGTATATACTACAATCGTTAATAATTCAGGGAGTCTGCAACCACCAAAGAAAACCAAGAACTACAGGTGACCATAGGAGACATTCAAGGACCAAAAACTATAGTTTTCTAGAACGCTCAACACCCAGGGACATAGACTCTCCAAAGCAGGGTGTCTAGAATGGGTGTCCTGCAATGGCGCGTGTGTCCCTGTGGTTCCAGGCTGCGTTTTGTAAACTATTGTAAGGTTAGTCCAGTGATCTCCCCTGCTCAGCTGTTGTGTTCTGACGTGGACAGCCCTCATTTTTCAGCATGCATGTCCAACAGAAACTGACCCAACGTCTTTTGCTATACAGACCAACATACACAGGGGCAGAATGTTGTTGTAAGCTTTTCTGAGCAAGGCCCTCTTAACCCTCTTGTATTTTATTGTATTGTAACTATAATGTATAATCAAATCAAAGGTAGGTGTGCATCTGTGGTGAATGGCCTTTGTTTTAAAGTGCACTTATCCGTTAAACTTGCCATTCATCAAGTAGTACCAATGTATATGTTCAAGCTAAATTCTCTAAAATAAAAAAAAAAACAAAAAAATTACATTCAGTTTGTATTGCAAATTGATATTATTTTGAAAGAAACTAGAGCTGTCCATGAATGCGCTTATTTCATGTTATCAGTAAAAAAAAAAAAGGAACTATAATGTCTCCCTTTTATATTGTAAACTGGTTCTATATAATAATAATAACAGTAAAACGGTTGAATTATCCTGTTAAATCAGGATTGGACAGACATTTTCGAGGTTGATTTACTAAAACTGGAAAATTTGGTCCAGCCTTGAATAGAAACCAATCGGCTTCCAGTTTTTTTTTTTTGTTGTCAAAGCTTAATTGACCAAACTGAAGTTAGAAGCTGATTGGCTACCATGCAAAATCTGGTGTAGCTGTTCACTCTCCAGTTTTCGTAAATCAAACTTTTAGGCCTCTTTCACACTAGTGCGGCTTGCATACGACTTCTTTAACAGAAGTCAATGCAAGTCGTGTTGAAGTCACACAAAAAGTAGTGCAGGGACATTTTGCTAAGTCTGAGCAACTTGAGTCGCACCAATTGAAACGGTTCCTTTGCCGTTAATGGGGTGCAACTTGTCATATGACGTGAGTTCAAAGTCACATGACAAGTCCAGGACCAGGGCTTAAAGGGACACTAAAGTCAGGGATTTTGTTAAAAAAAAATAACAAACATGTGATACTTACCTCCACTGTGCAGTTCGTTTTGCACAGAGTGGCCCGGAAACCTGTCTTCTGGGGTCCCTCGGCGGCTGTCTGGGCTCCTCCTCGCAAAAGCTTTCCCTCTTCATGCGAGGGCGCTCACATGGAGGAAAGCTTTTGCGAGCGCGCTCCCGTGATACAGCGGCGGCCATAGCCGCCGACTGTATCACTCGGCTCCGCCCCCCAGTGCACCGCGTCATCCGCCCTGATTGACAGCAGAGCTAGCCAATGGCTGCGCTGCTATCAATCCACCCAGCCTAGCCAATCAACAGCCAGGCTGGGAACCGAAGAGGACGACGTGGATGCGCCCGGGAGATTTGAACGGTCAGGTAAGTACAACGGGGGCTCGGGGGGGGGGGGGGGGGGCGGTGCTGTGAGATGTTTTTTTACCTTCATGCATAGGATGCATGAAGGTAAAAAAACTTGTACCTTTACAACCCCTTTAAAGCCGAGGTCCGGTTTAAAAAAAAAACACTGTAGCTGCTGACTTTTAATAAGGAGACTTGCCTGTCCAGAGTGCCCGCGATGACGGCAGCCGAAGCCAAGCAAACGCTCAGGTCTCGGCTGCCCCGCTGTCATCCTCGGTGAGGGAATTGGGAAATGAAGCCTTGCGACTTCACCGCCCGATTCCCTACTGCGCATGCGCAAGCTGAATGGATTATGTCTCCTGGGATACACACAAGGTCCCAGAAGACACCGCTCCCACAGGAGGCAGCCGAGGAGCAGAAGAAAGAAGACAGACCGCGGATCAGGAAGTGGCAGATTATGGCGATCTGCCTGGGTATGTATTAAAAAAAAAAAAAAAAAAAAACGTTTTTTTGCAGCATTTTAGATTTTTTTTTATTTTACTTTTTTTTTTTTTCTTGGTGAAGCTCCGCTTTAATGTCTGTGCATTTCAAGTCATGCTTAAGTTGGGAGAATTTCAACTGAAGTGTCAGCTATAAAGGTTAAATGAACAATTTTCTTTCTAAATAAAGTGTTTGTCGTTCAGTCTGTGCAGCAAGTGGTGTCCAACCTGCTGATTGGCCACATAGAACTGAGGTCAGAGGACTCTCCCGACATTCAGCCTTATTCCCACGAAAGGCAGTTGGAGAAATTTGTGGTACCTCTTGGTGAAGAGCTAGAAGCTGTACAAAAGACCTATTTGCAGGTAAGTTATATAGAATTACTAAAAATATTTTGCTGTGACAAATATATGTGAATTTTCATGTGTTGGGTTGACATTGGGCGCTAAACACAGCAATTTTTTTTTCATCTTGGAGGACAAAGTTTAACAAGCTTTGAGCAGCCTTTTGAAGCCCCCAATTGTTTTTTTTTTTTTTTTTTTAGAGAGATCTTAAAGTGGTAGTAATAAAAATATAAAATTCCCTGCAAGACAATGTCATAATGTGCTAGTATGCATTGCATAATAATAATAATAATATATATCTTCCTCTCCCTCCCCCTTTTTTAATTTATTGAATACAATATTAATTTTATTTTCAGCCATTATCTACACCTTTTAGCTCAAGAAAAATGTATCCCTTTAAATTCTATGTATGTCTTGACACTATTGATCACCTTTCCTCTGTTCTCAGCTGTATAAGAGCTGGGGGGGGGGGGGGGGAAAGCAACAGCACACTGAGTTTCCCAGTAAATAGCTGAGCAGCGGGGGCATGTCAGGACAAGTCTGCTCATTGGAGGAGAGCAGGCATAGCTTGAGAACTGGCCACGTTGTGCTCTCCTGCTTAGTGTGGTCGGTTTTTAATAGGAAAGCAGAGGGACTGGCAGGAACACCAGGGATTTCACATAAAGGAAGCAATACAAAGAGAACAGTAAACTCTCATACAAGTACAGGGTACAGCAGACACTCATCAGGAATATGAAGTTTTGGGGTAACAAATGCTTTAAGTCTAGCTGTGTTTACATAAACAAGAAAGAAGTGTATCTTTGGACTGTCTAGTCTGGCATTATGCAGCTAGATGGTACATTTTGGAAAATGCACTTTTCAAAAAAAAATGAAAGGAACTCTTTGGAAACGCATCAGATCTGAATGGGCAAAAATATCATATCATGCTGGATATCTATACTGATATGGACTGGGTAATGTGTTGGGAATGAAAGACACCCCAAAAATCCAAGTGAAAAAATTATGCAGCAAACTAGTCCATTTTGCTGAAATGTTGTTGCAGCAACTCAAAGTGGTACTTAGTAGTTTTTATGGCCCCCCCGTGCTTGTATGCATGCCTGACAACATTGAGACATGCTCCTAATGAGACGACGTATTGTATCCTGGATAATTTCCTCCCAGATCTGGACCAGGATATCATTGCTCGTTAACAGACTGAGGTGAATCCTGGCAGTTTCGAATGGGCCGAAACATGAGGTGTTCTATTGGATTTAGGTCAGGCAGGCATGGGGGCCATTCAATGGTACCAATTCCGTCATCCATCAGGAACTGCCTGCATACTCTCTCTACATGAGGTCGGTCTTGTCGTGCACCAGGAGGAACCCAGGACCCACTGCACCAGCACAGGGTCTGACAATGGGTCCAAGAATTTCATCCCGATACCTAATGGCAGCCAGGATGAGATTATCTAGCCTGTAGAGGTCTGTGCGTCTCTCTATGGATATGCCTCCCAGACCATCACTGACCCACCACCAAACCGGTCATGCTGAAAGATATTTACGGGCAGCATAACATTCTCCACGGCTTCTCCAGACCCTTTAACGTCTGTCACATGAGAGCAGGATCACCATGATCACCTCTGTGAAAAGCACAACATGCAAGTGGCAGACCTGCCAATTCTGGTGTTTAATGGCAAATGCCAATCGAGCTCCACAGAACCAGGCAGTGAGCACAGGGCTCACTAGAGAATGTCGGGCCACCCTCGTGAAGTCTGCTTCTGATTTGGTCAGTGATGGTCACACCAGTGGCCTGCTAGAGGTCATTTTGTAGGGCTCTGGCAGTCCTCATCCTATTCCTCCTTGCACAAAAGAGTAGATACCGGTCCTGCTGATGGGTTAAGGACCTTCTACGGCTTTGTCCAGCTGTCCTAGAGTAACTGTGTGTATCCTGGAATCTCCTCAATGCTCTTAAGACTTTGCTGGGGACACAGCAAACCTGGCAATGGTGTAAATTTATGTGCTATCCTGGTGGAGTTGGACTGCCTGTGCAAAATTTATAGGGTCCAGGTATCTCCTCGTGCTACCAATAGTGACACTGACCCTAGCCAAATGCAAAACCAGTGAAAAACAGTCAGAAAAGATGAGTAGAGGGGAAAAAAAGTCAGTGGCCGCCACCTGTAAAACTATTCCTGTTTTGGAGGTCGTCTCATTGTTGCTCATCTAGTGCACAACACAAATATTATAACACGTATATTGAGAAGACTGCTGTACCACAGACTATCCTGACTTGTCTGTTTCAGGAGCCCAAGAGATTTTAATGCTCCTACTGAACTATGGGCTTCCATCAACCATGCAGGAGTTTATCCACCGCTGTGGAAGGCTTCTTTAGCCATTTGGCCCAGACTGTAGCTGCTGACTTTTAATAAGGAGACTTGCCTGTCCAGAGTGCCCGCGATGACGGCAGCCGAAGCCAAGCAAACGCTCAGGTCTCGGCTGCCCCGCTGTCATCCTCGGTGAGGGAATTGGGAAATGAAGCCTTGCGACTTCACCGCCCGATTCCCTACTGCGCATGCGCAAGCTGAATGGATTATGTCTCCTGGGATACACACAAGGTCCCAGAAGACACCGCTCCCACAGGAGGCAGCCGAGGAGCAGAAGAAAGAAGACAGACCGCGGATCAGGAAGTGGCAGATTATGGCGATCTGCCTGGGTATGTATTAAAAAAAAAAAAAAAAAACGTTTTTTTGCAGCATTTTAGATTTTTTTTTATTTTACTTTTTTTTTTTTTCTTGGTGAAGCTCCGCTTTAATGTCTGTGCATTTCAAGTCATGCTTAAGTTGGGAGAATTTCAACTGAAGTGTCAGGCATGGGGGCCATTCAATGGTACCAATTCCGTCATCCATCAGGAACTGCCTGCATACTCTCTCTACATGAGGTCGGTCTTGTCGTGCACCAGGAGGAACCCAGGACCCACTGCACCAGCACAGGGTCTGACAATGGGTCCAAGAATTTCATCCCGATACCTAATGGCAGCCAGGATGAGATTATCTAGCCTGTAGAGGTCTGTGCGTCTCTCTATGGATATGCCTCCCAGACCATCACTGACCCACCACCAAACCGGTCATGCTGAAAGATATTTACGGGCAGCATAACATTCTCCACGGCTTCTCCAGACCCTTTAACGTCTGTCACATGAGAGCAGGATCACCATGATCACCTCTGTGAAAAGCACAACATGCAAGTGGCAGACCTGCCAATTCTGGTGTTTAATGGCAAATGCCAATCGAGCTCCACAGAACCAGGCAGTGAGCACAGGGCTCACTAGAGAATGTCGGGCCACCCTCGTGAAGTCTGCTTCTGATTTGGTCAGTGATGGTCACACCAGTGGCCTGCTAGAGGTCATTTTGTAGGGCTCTGGCAGTCCTCATCCTATTCCTCCTTGCACAAAAGAGTAGATACCGGTCCTGCTGATGGGTTAAGGACCTTCTACGGCTTTGTCCAGCTGTCCTAGAGTAACTGTGTGTATCCTGGAATCTCCTCAATGCTCTTAAGACTTTGCTGGGGACACAGCAAACCTGGCAATGGTGTAAATTTATGTGCTATCCTGGTGGAGTTGGACTGCCTGTGCAAAATTTATAGGGTCCAGGTATCTCCTCGTGCTACCAATAGTGACACTGACCCTAGCCAAATGCAAAACCAGTGAAAAACAGTCAGAAAAGATGAGTAGAGGGGAAAAAAAGTCAGTGGCCGCCACCTGTAAAACTATTCCTGTTTTGGAGGTCGTCTCATTGTTGCTCATCTAGTGCACAACACAAATATTATAACACGTATATTGAGAAGACTGCTGTACCACAGACTATCCTGACTTGTCTGTTTCAGGAGCCCAAGAGATTTTAATGCTCCTACTGAACTATGGGCTTCCATCAACCATGCAGGAGTTTATCCACCGCTGTGGAAGGCTTCTTTAGCCATTTGGCCCAGACTGTAGCTGCTGACTTTTAATAAGGAGACTTGCCTGTCCAGAGTGCCCGCGATGACGGCAGCCGAAGCCAAGCAAACGCTCAGGTCTCGGCTGCCCCGCTGTCATCCTCGGTGAGGGAATTGGGAAATGAAGCCTTGCGACTTCACCGCCCGATTCCCTACTGCGCATGCGCAAGCTGAATGGATTATGTCTCCTGGGATACACACAAGGTCCCAGAAGACACCGCTCCCACAGGAGGCAGCCGAGGAGCAGAAGAAAGAAGACAGACCGCGGATCAGGAAGTGGCAGATTATGGCGATCTGCCTGGGTATGTATTAAAAAAAAAAAAAAAAACGTTTTTTTGCAGCATTTTAGATTTTTTTTTATTTTACTTTTTTTTTTTTTCTTGGTGAAGCTCCGCTTTAATGTCTGTGCATTTCAAGTCATGCTTAAGTTGGGAGAATTTCAACTGAAGTGTCAGGCATGGGGGCCATTCAATGGTACCAATTCCGTCATCCATCAGGAACTGCCTGCATACTCTCTCTACATGAGGTCGGTCTTGTCGTGCACCAGGAGGAACCCAGGACCCACTGCACCAGCACAGGGTCTGACAATGGGTCCAAGAATTTCATCCCGATACCTAATGGCAGCCAGGATGAGATTATCTAGCCTGTAGAGGTCTGTGCGTCTCTCTATGGATATGCCTCCCAGACCATCACTGACCCACCACCAAACCGGTCATGCTGAAAGATATTTACGGGCAGCATAACATTCTCCACGGCTTCTCCAGACCCTTTAACGTCTGTCACATGAGAGCAGGATCACCATGATCACCTCTGTGAAAAGCACAACATGCAAGTGGCAGACCTGCCAATTCTGGTGTTTAATGGCAAATGCCAATCGAGCTCCACAGAACCAGGCAGTGAGCACAGGGCTCACTAGAGAATGTCGGGCCACCCTCGTGAAGTCTGCTTCTGATTTGGTCAGTGATGGTCACACCAGTGGCCTGCTAGAGGTCATTTTGTAGGGCTCTGGCAGTCCTCATCCTATTCCTCCTTGCACAAAAGAGTAGATACCGGTCCTGCTGATGGGTTAAGGACCTTCTACGGCTTTGTCCAGCTGTCCTAGAGTAACTGTGTGTATCCTGGAATCTCCTCAATGCTCTTAAGACTTTGCTGGGGACACAGCAAACCTGGCAATGGTGTAAATTTATGTGCTATCCTGGTGGAGTTGGACTGCCTGTGCAAAATTTATAGGGTCCAGGTATCTCCTCGTGCTACCAATAGTGACACTGACCCTAGCCAAATGCAAAACCAGTGAAAAACAGTCAGAAAAGATGAGTAGAGGGGAAAAAAAGTCAGTGGCCGCCACCTGTAAAACTATTCCTGTTTTGGAGGTCGTCTCATTGTTGCTCATCTAGTGCACAACACAAATATTATAACACGTATATTGAGAAGACTGCTGTACCACAGACTATCCTGACTTGTCTGTTTCAGGAGCCCAAGAGATTTTAATGCTCCTACTGAACTATGGGCTTCCATCAACCATGCAGGAGTTTATCCACCGCTGTGGAAGGCTTCTTTAGCCATTTGGCCCAGACTCATATTTCTTGGGGCAACCTCTGTCAAAAATATGTATCTTTATAATGGGTCAAGGCATTGTTAAGTTGCAATTCCCAGAAAGATAACTTTTTCTAGTCTGAAATAGGAGACAAATCGTGGTTCTCTCTGCTAGCCTAGGGACTAGTTCCTCCAACGGGCCTAGCAGGTACACCTTCAGGGAGGGAACGATGGAGGTGTTGGCCAGCGATTTAATTTCAGAGAATACTTCCCTCCAATATGTAGTTATTTCAGGACAGGACCAAAATACGTGTATAAAGTCCCCCCTGGGATGGCCACATTTCCAAAATGCCGAAGTGTGGGCAGTTCCCTTTTTGTGTGATCTATAGGGGGTAAGATGAGTTCTTTGGACAATCTTAAATTGAATGAGATGATCACGTAAAGGGTCTATGGTTTTTAGTGGAATGTTCTATATATCCTCCCAGTTCTCAGGATTTAACTTGGGAGCTTCAATGGAGAAGCACCGATGGCTCCGGAGAGGATACCTCAGAGAGATGTGAAATGTTTTCAAGATCTAAGGACACCATCTGAGCCTCCCCATAGGGGAATTGACTCCTGAAAGCACGGATAACTGTAGATACTGAAAAGGGTACATTGAGAGAACATTGTGATTCTCGGGGCTCAGTTTTTTTATTTAACCCTTTCATGCCCATTTATGACATTTGGTGTTTTACAAGTTAAAAGCCGTATTTTTTGCTAGAAAATTACCTAGAACCCCCAAACATTATATATATATATATATATATATATAGCAGAGAATCTAGAGAATAAAATGGCGATTGTTGCAATATTTTTTGTCACACGGTATTTGTGCGGTGGTGTTTCAAACGCAACTTTTTGGGAAAAATTAACTTTCATGAATTTAAAAAAAATAAGAAAGTAAAGTTAGCCCAATTTTTTTGCATAATGTGAAAGATGAAATTGCGCCGAGTAAATAGATACCAAGCATGTCATGCTTTATAATTGCACGCACTCGTGGAATGGCAACAAACTACGGTACCTAAAAAATCTCCATAGGCGACGCTTTAAACTTTTTTTACGGTTACCAGGTTAGCGTTACAGAGGAGGTCTGGTGCTAGAATTATTGGTCTCGCTCTCACGATCGCGGCGATACCTCACATGTGTGATTTGAACACCGTTTTCATATGCAGGCGCGGCTTCTGTACGCGTTTTTTTTTGTTTTTTTTTTATTTCTTTATTGCTGTCACAAGGAATGTAAACATCCCTTGTGACAGTAATAGGTGGTGAAAGGTAATCTTTTTGGAGGGATCGGGGGTCTAAAGACCCCCGGTCCCTCCTTTACACTTCAAAGTATTCAGATCGCCGAAAACAATTCTGAATACTGTGTACTTTTTTAAATCCGGCGCCGTTGGCAGCCGAGAAACCCGGAAATGACGTCATGACGTCGCTTCCGCGTTTACACTTTGCAGACTGAAGCAAAGCCGTTTACGGCTTTGCTTCAGTCTGCGCCGGGACACAGGAGGCGCCGGATCGGGTCTCCCGGTGGGACGGGAGGCCCAGTCAGAGAGGCGGCGGGAGGGGGGGGGTGTCCCCTCCCGCACCTCCGGCATAACAACCGAACGGCTTTTAGCCGCATCGGCTGTTATGTCAGGCTAGCCAATCGCCCGCTTGACACAATGGTACCGGGATGATGCCTGCAGCTGCAGGCATCATCCCGGTATAACTCCTGAAAGCCGAAGGACGCATATATGCGTACGCTCAGCGCAAAGGGGTTAAAAAAGAAAAAATTCAAGTGACTTTTCAGTCTAGCTAGCTGTTGTTTGAAGTCAACTGGACTTCTGTAATGCTGAAGATGTTCCTCCAACCTCTTCTTCAAGTTATTCGGAATAACATTACAAGCATTTAAAGAAATCGGCTGGGTGAATGTGATTAACCTAATACTAGCTATAACTTCACCTGGGTAAATGCGACCCTTCAGACTTGTTAGTCCTTACTTAAAAAAAAACTACAAGCTACTTTTTAAAAAAAATAATTATTTGAGTGTGAGAAGGGGTCTGTAACGGAACGTCCCACACTCCGCTTGAGTGCTTCTGTCATATACCGCTTCCTATCAGTCTGGATATAGATATCGGATATTCCAGCTGCCCTCAACACACAACGAGACGAGACTTGTTTGTGTGCTAAACATGGATTGTTTAATAGAGCCAAGAATGCGACCTTCTATACAGTTTAAAGAGGAGGTAACCAGAACATAAATTAACATGAGCTAATTAATCATTTACCCAGATGAGGTGACTCCGAGATATGACCTTTCAGGGTAGACATCACGTCTCCGCTCACCTGCTATACAATAGACATTATCATAAGTGTAAACACAGGACATCTTCACATAAGAGCATGGTCAATTAGCACAGAGAACAGACAAAATGGCTGGAGGTGAGGACATTAGCATCAAACAGTATGTGTCCCAACATTATGAATGAGTCACTCTTACAATTAACCAGTTGAGTTCAGATATTCTGGAATATATTGTGGATAATAATTACAGAATAATCCCATCTCAGGTAGTCTAAGATATCATTTCTCAGTCATCCTATGCCCCTAGTGGACATAGGATGATTTTAGACATAAGATGGTTCAGGGATGTCCCGGGTGAGTCTGTCACAGGGTGTAACCAGACTTTGCCTCCTTTTGAGTAGATTGATCTTGATCGTTGCCTGGAGCTGCAGGTTACACAATGTAACAGCTCTGTGCCAAGGAAGACCAAGCGTTCTACTTTCTGAGTTATACCTATCAGCAGACACACCCCAAACTACAGAGAACAATGCGTTACTAGAGTCTAGCTTAATGAACAAATAATAGTTCAGCGTAACAAAAAAAAAGAGCCGAGAGTACGTGCCAGACTTGCTTGTTTTTTTCATACCGACCCTTTATCAATGTATGTAGCAGGGGGTGTCTTTCTACAGTAGCGTGAGCGGGGACATGAATGACCTCTGTCTGCCGAAATAAGGTGATGGGTTAAATAGCCATAGCCATTCGCCCAGTGAAAGTGCATGTGAAAATGCGGAAAAAAACGAAGGTAAATGGGCTATATTCTGTGCTGTCTGAATGTAAAATCCTTGATTTGAAACAAAGTAACATTTCTCCACTAGATGGAGCCAAGTATTATAGAAAATTCATGTTATTTGCACTCCTATCTCAATGCATTCACAAACTTTTGCTTGGCAGGGACAATAATTCATGTGCCGTCTTGCAGCCATGTTGATTTCTTCTATATCTATGCAGTAATCCAGCATAAAAATTGAATGCCTGTCTTTTTGCCCATATGCAAGAGCTTCCTGTTATAAAGGCGGGTCATGGCCGCTCTCTCCTTGTGCAGGGTGACTGGTCTTGCAGCTAAATGAACTACAGGCCAGGGGCAGGAGGAGGCATGGCCGCTAAACTGACTACAGGATGAGATACTGCCGCATACCATGCCCGTATCTCTCTGCAAAAATTCCAGGGATGTAAGCTGACCCATGTCCGCTTCTGTGCTTGCTGTGGTTGTTAGGCAATTTATTATTCGTGGTTATTATTGGTTATTAGGGGGACAGTCAGGATGCCCAGGTATTTTCATTACAATATAATAAAACAAGAAACGGCTGCCCTTGCATATACAGCATGTGTGCCCTTGCATTGAGTCTGCTGATCAATGCAGATCAAGGTACAGTGGGGAAAATTATTTGATTCAACCGCCTGCAGATTGTGTAAGTTTGGTTGATTTTCTGCCTTTATCATTTAAAATACATGATACAAATGTTATAAATAGAGATGCAGTTCACTGAGTAAAATAAGTATTTGATCCCCAACCAACAATAATTCTGGATCCCACAGACTGGCTACAGTAGGTGCTCATGTGGTGCACAGATTAGTCCTGTCAATGTAAGAAGGTGCTCCTAACGACCACTTGTTATGTGTAAAAAATACACCTGTGCACAGAATCTCTTTCTTCCATTCAAAAACCTCATTATCATGTGCAACACCAAAGAGCTGTCCAAGGAAATCAGAGACAAGATTGCAGACCTGCGCAAGGCTGGAATGGGCTACAAGACCATCATCAAGAAGCTTGGTGAGAAAGTAACAACTGTTGGAGTAATTATTCGCAAATAGATGAAATACAAAATAACCATTGATTCCACGGTCTGGAGCTCCATGCAAGATTTTGCCTCATGGGGTGTGGATGATCATGAGAAAAGTGAGGGATCAGCCCAGAACTACACAGGAGGAGCTTGTGAATGACCTCAAGGCAGTTGGGATCACAGTCACCAAACAAACCATTGGTAACGCAATACGCCGCCATGGATTGAAATCCTGCAGGGCCCACAAGGCCCCCCTTCTCAAGATGGCACATGTACAGGCCCATCTGAAGTTTGGCAATGAACATCTAAATCGGGCATCACTAAATGGCGGCCCGCGGTCCACGTCCAGCCCGAGCTGCTGCTCTTTCCGGACAGCGGCGATCGCGCTATTTAGTTGCCACTTCTGTCCCCAGCCTCCTCCGCTATTATTAGTAGAGGAGCGGGAGGCGGGACATTTTTGGACTGGGGGCGGGACCAGAGAGGTATCAGCCTGTCATGTTAGACGGCAGGCGATTGGCTGCTAGGAGGCGGTCCTAGCAGCCAATCACCAGTTCGCCAAAAAGTCGACCCGGCATCTCCTCGCCCCGCCCAGTGCTGCTGCACATTCAGTTCACAAATGTCCCACCTCCTGCTCTCTGTTCTTTGAAAGGTAGGAGTGGAGAGGGAAGGGAGGAAGATATATGGAAATGTTAAGGATAGGGAGCGGAGGGGCAGTGCTGTGGGGGGGGGGGGGGGGCAGGGCGAGATATGTGATGGGGCAATACCATGTGCGGGATATGTGATGGGGGTCATGTAAAGGGGGAGTATGTGATGGGGCAATACTGCGTGTGGGGATATGTGATGGGGGTCATGTAAAGGGGGCAATACTGTGTGTGGGGGGGATATGCGATGGGGCAATGTTGTGTGGGGCGATATGTGATGGGGCAATTATTCGTGGGGTGATATATAAAGGGCAACAACACTGTGTGGGGGGATATGTGATGGGGCAATACTGTGTGGGGGGAAAATGTGTGGGGGGGATATGTGAAGGGAGCAGGGCTGATGTGGGGAAGATGTGAAGGGGACAAGCAGCTGTGCACAAAATGAGGTGCTGCACAGAAATTGTGAAGGGGTACCATTGGCTCTTAAATGCACTGAAATGCAAAGTGCAATTTCCCGCACATGGAAATTGCATGGTACAAACACATCATGCAGTTTCCCTGCGGCTGCATTTTAAAAAAGATGCCAGGACCTTTTCACAGCAGAAAATGCAGGCACAGCAGCCCATTCAAACGAATGGTGTGTCGTGCCTGCACGCCTGGGCTGTGATGTAAAGAATCTGAGTAATCGCACAAAACTGCCATTCGGACCTCGGTTGGTAGAAAATTTTACTAATAGGACCTCCATGAATTTTAATTCAATACCCCTGATCTAAATGATTCAGAGAAAGATTGGGAGAAAGTGCTGTGGTCAGATGAGACCAAAATGTAGCTCTTTGGCATTAAGAGTTGTAAAGGAAAACTTTTTTTTTTTTTTTATGCTGAAATGACTGTTTACAGAATATAGAGACATAATAGTTAACTGATTCCTTTTAAAAAAGATTAAAAATAGATAAAAATCAAATAATGTACCTTTTTAGTTTCGTTTTTTGCATGTTTCCTGCCCCTGATGTACAGAGCCAATACAGGGCAGTGATGGTTTGGAAAACGAAACTGGTGCTGAGGGGTTTTAGACACCGTAATCACACCTCCTTGATTAGTGACCACAGAGAGAAAGCTCCCAGTACTGTGGTTATAAGGAAACGGACAACCAGGAAGTGTGGAGATCAGAGAAGAATTACAGCAACTTGAGAGCAAAAATGAACAATGAGGACATGAAAACAGCACTGCATTAAGGTAAAGGAAGCTATTAAGATAAAAAAATGATTTCCTTTACAAACCCTTTAACTTGCCTTTCCGTGTTTGGAGGAAAAAAAATGCTGCCTATGACCCTAAGAACACCATCCCTACAGTCATGCACAGAGGTGGAAATATGATGCTTTGGGGCTGTTTCTCTGTTAAAGGTGCAGGACTGAGTTTGCTGCACTGAGGCGCCAATGAACGGGTCCATGTATTGTAAAATCTTGGATGAGAACCTTCTTCCCTCAGTCAGAACACTGAAGATGGGTCTTCCAGCATGACAACCCTAATCATACGGCCAAGGCAACAAAGGAGTGGTTCAAGAAGAAGCACATTAATGTCATGGAGGGGTCTATCCAGTTTCCAGACCTTAACCACTTGTCCACCGCCCACCGTCATATGACGGCGGGCGGAGGACTCCATTGTTCTGACATCACGTCATATGACGTGATGTCCCTTTAAAGCCGCGGGCGGGCGCGCGCGCGCGTCGCCGGCGGCGGCGCGCGCGCGCGCACCCGCCGCTCCGCGGGGATCCCGTGCGAGTGCCCGGCGGCAACGATCGCCGCCGGGCACACGCGATTGCTCTGTAAGTGAGCTGGGACGTGCAGCTCTGTATGTAAACACAGAGCTGCACGTCCCTGTCAGGGAGAGAGGTGACAGATTGTGTTCCTTGTACATAGGGACACAATCGGTCACCTCCCCCAGTCACCCCCCCCTCCCCCTACAGTTAGAACACTCATAGGACACACATTTAACCCCTTCCCCGCCCCCTAGTGGTTAACCCCTTCACTGCCAGTCACATTTATACAGTAATCAATGCATATTTATAGCATTTTTCACTGTATAAATGTAAATGGTCCCAAAAATGTCAGAAAAGTGTCCGAAATGTCCGCCATAACGTCGCAGTCCCAATAAAAAAATCGCAGATCGCCGCCATTAATAGTAAAAAAAAAAATGCCATAAACTATCCCCTATTTTGTAAACGCTATAAATTTTGCGCAAACCAATCGATAAACGCTTATTGCATTTTTTTTTTACCAAAAATATGTAGAAGAATACGTATCGGCCTAAACTGAGGGAAAAAAATTTTTTTTTATATATTTTTTGGGGTTATTTATTATAGCAAAAAGGAAAAAATATTGCATTTTTTTAAAAATTGACGCTCTATTTTTGTTTATAGCGCAAAAAATAAAAACCGCAGAGGTGATCAAATACCACCAAAAGAAAGCTCTATTTGTGGGAAAAAAAGGACGCCAATTTTGTTTGGGAGCCACGTCGCACGACCGCGCAATTGTCAGTTAAAGCGACGCAGTGCGGGAAGCTTATATTTTGTCTGGGCAGGAAGGGGGTCTAGGTGCACAGTAGGTAAGTGGTTAAGCCTATTGAAAGTTTATGGAGGGAGCTGAAACTTTGAGTTGCCAAACGACAGTCAAGAAGAAGATCTGTAAATAAGAGAGGACCAAAATCCCTCCTGAGATGTGTGCAAACCTGGTCACCAACTACAAGAAACGTCTTAGATCTGTGCGTGCCAACAAGGGTTTCTCCAGCAAGTACCAAGTCATGCTTTGCTTGGGGATCAAATACTTATTTAACTCGCTAAACTGCAACTCAATTTATAACATTTGTGTCGTGTTTCTTCTGAATTTTTGGTTGATATTCTGTCTCTATCATTTTAAAACCTATGATAAAAATTCTAGACCCTTCATTTCCTTATAAGTGGTCAAACTTACAAAATCTGCAGGGGATCAAATTAGGGCTGCAACTAACGATTATTTTCATAATCGATTAGTTGGCCGATTTATTGTTTCGATTAATTGGATAATAGTCTATAAAAAAAAAAAATGGCCGATTAATCGATTACAATTTTCATAATCGATTAGTTGTTTCGGCCCTAGATCAAATCATAATTGTCCCCACTTTGTATGCAACAGACAGGGCCGCCATCAGGGGGGTACAGGCAGTACACCTGTAAGGGGCCCCAGATAGCAACCCCCCTCTTTTTCTATTTGTTTTTTATAAAAAAAAAAAAACATTTTTATATATATAATATATATAATATATTATATTTTTATTAAAGGGCCATTTTATTTTTTATTTTATTTATTTTTAGAGGTCCGGAGGTCCCCAGGGGCCTGGAGATCCCCAGATGACAACCCCCCTTTTTTTATGTAAAAAAATAAATATATATATATATAATATATATAATATATATTATTAAAGGGCCCAGAGGTCCCCAGGGCCCCAGATGACAACCCTCCTTTTTTTTATTTATAAGAAAATGTTTTAAAAACATATTTTTTTTTTATATAGATATATTTTATTAAAGGGCTCAGAGGTCCCCAGGGCCCCATGTTATTTTTTGTTTTTTTTATTTATGTTTTATTTAAGGGCCCAAATGTCCCCAGGGCCCTGGAAAGGCAACCCCCCCCCCCTGTTTTTTTTTTTTATAAATGTTTATTTCTTTTTTATATATATGTTTTTATTAAAGGGCCCAGAGGTTTCTTTTTATTTAAGGGCCCAGAGGTCCCGGATAGAAACCCCCTTTTTTTTTGTAATTTCTTTTTATACAGAGCCCCAGATGGCAACCACCCTTTAAAAAAAAATATTATTATAATAATATTTTTTTTTTTCTCTTTTTTTTTTTTTTTTTTTTTTTATTAAAGGGCCCAGAGGTCCCCAGGGCCCCGGATGGCTACCCCCTTTTTTTATATTTCTTCTTTTTTTTTGTAAAGGCCCCCCCGCTTCCCTGCTCCAGGGGGCCCATGCCTAAAGCTGTGTAAGGGGTCCCATAATTCCTGATGGCGGCCCTGGCAACAGACATGGTTTGAGCAAGGCGTGTGGGAATTGCGGTTGACCCCGTTGAATACAAAAGCATAGACTAGGATTTGTTGCAGTGTGGGTGCAGGGCAGTGTGTGGGAGTCGGATGGAAGTGTTGTGTCTTGCTGTTCCCTATTTGGAATGACATTTGGCTCGCTTCATATTGGCAGTAGAGATGTATCTGTTACTCTGTAAAGTTGTTGAGGTCGTTTAGATAAACCGTTTTTAAAGTTCATTACACAGACTGTGACCCTTTCCAAGTCACATGGCTGTCATAGTGAGGGAACAGTCAGATGCTGCATGCTGGATTATTGCCAGTTTTTCTCCAGGTTATGAATGCTCTATAGAATAAGATGTGGCATTGATGTTTCTTGTCATAGAAAATGTGATTGATGGGATACACAAGATCCGCATTAATATAAATGGGTCCCCTTTTGTATTAACTGTAAAGTATAGTTTGTGTAATGCTTAACTACTTCCCACCCGGTCAATCGCAGATTGACATCCTGGAAGTGGTTCTGAAATCCTGACTGGATGTCTATTGACATCCTGCAGGATTTCATGCCGCACACGCTCTCCTGACGGGGGGGTTCGCACTGATTTTTTTTTTTTTTTTATCAGCGCAGCCCCCCCTCGGTTGCCCACACTAGACCACCAGGGAAGGGCAAAAAAAAAAGGGGCAATAAAAAAAGGCCAGTAAAAAAAAAAATGCCACACATGGGTGCTGACTGGCAACATGGATCCATCAGTGCCACCCCTCAGTGCCAATCCATGCTCAGTGACCACCTATCATTGCCCATCTGTGCCACCCATAAGTGGCACCTTTGAGTGCCCATCTGTGCCGCATACCAGCGCCGCCTATCAGTGCCACCTCGGTGCCCATCAGTGCCGCCATATCAGTGCCCGTAATTGAAAGAGAAAACGTACTTATTTACAAAAAAATTAAAAATTTTCAGTCTTTTATTAGCTGTTGTGCAAAAAATAAAAACTGCAGAGGTGATCAAATACCACCAAAAGAAAGCTCTATTTGTGGGGAAAAAAGGACGTAAATTGTGTTTGGGTACAGTGTAGCATGACCATGCAATTGTCATTCAAGGTGCGACAGTGCTGAAAATTGGCTTGGACGGGAAGGTGCGTAAGTGCCTGGTATGGAAGTGGTGAAAGTGGTTGTAAACCTCACACGTGAAATATGAGCAAAGCATATCCCTTTTATAGTGTGTACTTGTCTCAACTGGGAGCACTAGGTGTCCTTTATGTCTGCAGCTTCATTCCTCTGTTATCAGCACGAATCACTTATGACAATTTTTCCTGACACCAAGAGAAAAATGATGACAGGGGAGGGACCTCCAGCATGTCATTGACCATGATGACCCCAAAAAAGGATCTCGGACTGTACAGGCCATACAAAGGAGTTTTTTTTTTTTTTTACAATTTATTGGTAACAAATTTAAACTTTATCCAGTGTACATATTGATTGATAAAACAATGCTAGTGCTGGTTGTGTACATTCATGCACCAGAAAAGAATGCTGGTGATATAAGCCCTCATATGCCAATGCAATTCGTCAGACTTTGCTTTGTCATCATGATGATTATATCGTTAGGTCATCAGCCATGATGATGTCACCACGATGATGTCATCAACAATGATATCACGATTTGAGAGGGGATATGATTTCAATGTACTGTACTGGTGACCCCCACAATAGGGATAAAACTTTTTTGCAGAAGGGAGATTAATAAGACACGCGACCACCCATTAAAATGATAAGAAAAGAGGTTTAACCTTAAACTACGTAGAGGGTTCTTTACTGTAAGAGCGGCCAGGATGTGTAATTCCCTTTCCACAGGTGGTGGTCTCAGTGCTGGGCATCAATTTAGTTTAAAAAACTATTAGATAAGCACCTGAACGACCACAACATACAGGGATATACAATGTAATACTGATATATAATCACACATATAGGTTGGACTTTTTTTTTCAACTTCACGTACTATGTAACTATCTCATCACCATGATGTCATCACGATGTCATTGACCATGATGATGTCATCGCGATGATGTCATTGACCATGATGATGCCATCGCGATGTCATCGACCATGATGTTGTCTACTGGTGCAAAGGATCGTCATTGATCCGTACCGACGATATTGATCCGAACCGCACACACGTGACCCGCGGATTGATTTCTGAAAAAAAGTTGTGCACATGTTCAGTCCACACACAGCGTGGTCATGGCGAACGGAAGAGCTTGAATGCCCAGTGTCATTTAAATCCCCTGTATGGGAGCATTTTGGCTTCCCTGTCAAATATAATGATGAAGGAAAGAGGTTAGTGGATAAAACCGCGACGGTGTGTAGGCACAGTGACACAAGAAAGCCATATGACAGTGGAAGCGACATCACCCCGGTGTTTCACAGGAGTGAAAATTAAAGCTGCTCAACAACCACTTCTCACCGCAGCATTTAGGCAGCCCCTTGTTGCACAATCAGACCGGGCTAAAGCCATCACAAATGCTATTGGTGTTTATAGGTGCAGACATGAGGCCATATTCGGTTGTGCAAAACGAGGGCTTTAAACACCTGCTGAAAGTGCTTGAGCCACGTTACTACACTTTTTTGGTGATCTGAAAAATTATCCGATCCGTGACTCTGATCCGAGAAACGATCAGAACAGTAACATTTTTTTGATCTGTTGCACCCCTAGTCCCTTCCCTTCACTCGGCTCTCGGTGCTCTCCTCACTCGGCTCTCGGTGCTCTCCTCACTCGGCTCTCGGTGCTCTCCTCACTCGGCTCTCGGTGCTCTCCTCACTCGGCTCTCGGTGCTCTCCTCACTCGGCTCTCGGTGCTCTCCTCACTCGGCTCTCGGTGCTCTCCTCACTCGGCTCTCGGTGCTCTCCTCACTCGGCTCTCGGTGCTCTCCTCACTCGGCTCTCGGTGCTCTCCTCACTCGGCTCTCGGTGCTCTCCTCACTCGGCTCTCGGTGCTCTCCTCACTCGGCTCTCGGTGCTCTCCTCACTCGGCTCTCGGTGCTCTCCTCACTCGGCTCTGCAGAGTGTGACTTCAACTCTCTGCCCCTTTTTTTCTGAACTCTGGCAAGCTTTAGAATTTGGTACTTTGGCTGTAGAGAATAGAAGACTGCAGTAAACTGGTATAACTTATGTAGGATGATTTTTTATCTCTGTAGGTTCGAGGCCAGGTTCTTCACTGGGTATATATGGGGAGGTTTACAACCACTTTAAAGCTGAACTCCAGGAATGATCTTTTATTGCATACATGCATTGATCTAGCTTGGCACAACACTAATGCATATTGTACCTGATGGGCAGCTGGAGAAGCTGACCCATTACTGTAGTAGGTGCTACTACAGTGATAGCTGAAATCTTCTGGGTCTAACTTGAGTTGCTTTCTCTCTGCACACTGACCACAGGGGGTCACTTACTGGACACTGCCGTCAATAATAGAATGCCTTGGAGTTTTTTTTTTTTTTTTTTAATGATTACAAGGTGTTCTCTGATTGGACAAGGTGGAGATTGTGATATCCCCATCCTTCCTCTCCACCTCATCCAATCGGAGAACACAAACCATTATTAAAAAATACAAGGTGTTCTATGAATGGCGGCAGTACCAAATGAGTGGTCAATGTGCACAGAGGGATCTGCTCCCACAGAACTGGAGGCTCTGTCATATGCATAGTTACTTTGGTTTATGTATACCTGGATATTTTAACCTTTTCTAGATGTTCGGTACAATATAACAAATCTACACACTTTGAGTTCAGGTCCACTTCTCCTCCTCCTGAATAGCAAGACATCACTTCACTTTCCCTTGGCAGGAGTAAAGACTTGTCCACGGTCCAGTTCTGCCATGGGAAGTACCGAAAAATATCAGGCAAAATAGGTCATTAATATTTTTGGGTAATGTATCAGAAAACACACAGTATTGGCTTTAAAGTAGCATTTATGGAATAATAAAATATTTAACACAAATCATTTGGTTTGCAGAAATGTTTTAAATGCTCACAGTACAAATAATCCATTCTAGCTGAAGCACAACAATCCTTTTTCTTTTCCAATAAAGCAATAGCTGCAAATTTATTCAAATATAATTTCAACAGACGCCGATACTAAAATATACTTTATTTAGCACAAATGTATTTTTTTATTTTTTTTAAATCTTGTAAAAATGAGGCAGTGGCTTGTAGTGTACCCCCCTAATTTCAGTGTAGATGAGATTATATATTTATATATATATATATATATATATATATATATATATATATATATATATATATATATATATATATATATATATATATATATATATATATATATACGTGTGTGTGTGTGTGTGTGTGCAGGGTGATTGGATTAGGCTGTAAGTGATGCTGTTTTGCTGTAGACCTAAAACTACAGTGGTACATTTTATAGGATTCAGATGCAAACAATTTAGGCCTCTTGGTGCTTAGCACCTATTCTGTTGTCTATGAAGAAATAATTCCGGATTGGCTCCACTTCCAAAAATCCTTTTATTGAAACTTCATATGACAAGTGTTTGACAGATGGAGCAGGGGACAATGAGGTAGACGAGTTTCCCGTCTACCTCTTTGCCCCCTGCTCCACTTGTCATGTGAAGCTTCAATTAAAGGATTTTTGGATGTGCAGTCGTCTGGGTTTATGACTTCATGTTGCATAACATGGGAGCTGGGCTAGCACCTGACTAGTGTGTGTGTGTCGGTATTTACACTGATGGGGTTTACTTCCTCTGTCTCCCTGCAAAGGTAAAGCATAATGGGCTACTATGCGTCCGTGTGGACATAGTTTTGTAAACTATCTTTTTTGAATAACTATGCGGAGCGGTGGCGGATTGTAAAATAGTAAGTGACCGGATTTATATGATAAAAACGCATGATGAAAGGACATATATTTAAAAAAATGCTAATTGTGGTTGGAACCCTGCTTTAAGTTTGGTGTGTAGGGCAACACACAACAGAACAGACCCATCTGTCGGGACTAGAGTTGCCACCACATCCCTTTAAAACCGAACACATATTAATTACACAGGTTCTGTGGCTAATTAAGGTGGTAATTAAACTCACTTGGTGCTTTACCTGCATTAAATTAGCCTCAGAACCTGTGTAATTCATATGTGGTCAGGTTTAAAGGGATGAGGTGGCAACCCTAGTCGGGACACGAGAGAGATGTCAGCTCATTGCTCTACCCTACGGGTTTCGTCACAAATTGCATCGTCCTGGAGCCTAGCCAGCCGACACACCAAACTTAAGGTCCTTATTTTACTTACTGCTGTGAGTGGTATTTTTGACTTTTTTTTTTTGTGCCCAACTACTATCCAACTTGCTGAGTGATAATCGGAAGTGTGGAGAAGCCCTGAGATGAGGAGAGAGGCCTAGGCTGGATTTTAAGCCGCAGGCATACTCCGACCCCCTATAATAAGGGGTCTACAGAGGCTGGTAAGCAGTTTCTACAGTTGGTTGATTTACTGTGGGTTTTGGTGGTGGATGACAGACACTGCTATTTTAGAGATGGGTTATCATAGCACACGGATTTCACCAGAACTGGGCATGCTGGTAAGTGAGATTCTGCCAAATTTGAGAGTGCGTTTTTTTTTTTTTCCCCTCTAGCTTTCCTTTGTCTTGGCTGCCATGCTTACATGGCTCTTACTATAGCAACCTCTGACAATGAGTTATTTTATTATGGTTCTTTGTTGCCTGCACAGATGACTGCCCTGTTTCGCTTGTGGGCAGCTTTCAGACTAGACTGTACGCATTTAAATCTCCTGCTACAAATCGACTTAACTTTTGAGATTACCTCACTTGCTACATGTGCTAAAGGGCTTTCCGGCCCTAGTAGAGCCCTGCGGCATATGCAGAGGGATTTCTGCATGTGTAGACCAGTGGCGGTTGGTGCTCAATATTTTTCTTTGGCCGACTCTCTGGCCAATCGGGTCTCGGGACCCGCTTTTTGATTGGCCAGGAGGAAAATCGGGAAAGACAATAGCGTATATTTGTTTGGTTTGCTATTTTCACACAACTGGGTGGGCTCAGGGCGCAGTGCCCACCCTTTTTTTAAAAACCAATTGGAGCCTCGTGCTTTGTGTGCTTCAAAAAAAAAAAACCCATTGAAATCCATGCGTCTGGTGCCCCCACATGGAGATTAGGGCACATGGATTAGGCGGGATGGCACCCTTGTGCCCTGCATGGATTACCGCCACCAAGACCATGCAAGTTTGGGACTTTCATGACCGCTCCTATCTTTGCGCATGCAAGAAATCCGCATCAGCTTTAGTACAAAAATGTGCTGGTGACTGGCAGTATTTACAGCAGCACAACACTCAAAGTGCAATCCCTGAAGAAGCCACTAGGGTTCAGTTTTATGAAGTCCTCACCCACTTGATGTATTGTACATCTGTAAAGGCTTAAAAACCCTATTTAGCATGAATAACCACTGTTTATATAGAATGCTTTATTGTATATGGCTGCACTCATGCCAGTTGCACGTGTATTTGCCATATATGTAAAATTTGGTGAAAAAGACCTCATTGGGTATATCATCTGTTTTGTTTAGGTCATGCAGTTATTAAGAAGATTACAACCCTTCTAGCTTTACATGTAACTATATAACTCACGGTTTTGACCTTTTGCAGCTTATTCATTTTTTTTTTTTTTTTTTACTTTTTTTTTTATCAAAGGTAGGAAATGATTCTAATATGCTTTGTCCCATAACCTTTGTCCTTATGTAAAATGAAGGGGGACATTTGTTTGCTAGCGGCATCACAGTGCTATCTTCCCATACTGATCATTGGGGTCTGTTGCTTTACAGCCACTTCCTTTTTGCCCAAGGTCCCCCAATGGGTAGAGGCTGGGTCTAGGAGCAGCCATGGTGATTGCTCATCATTTAAAAAATTCACATGTCCTTCAGATCCAGCACCACCCCTGACCAAATGTGTTACTAAACCCAGAAGCCTGATCCGGTCTCTGACAGTACACAGAACATGGCAATGCAATTATTTTAGTAAATATGAGCTGCTAAATACCTTTTCTCATCAGCAGTATATGGCAGTCTTGTAACTTTTATCAGTGTCTGGTTAAAGCCTGTAGGAGTTTTCTTTTTATTCTACTTTGACTGTCCTATCAGGATGTGGGACCCCTGACCTTCTGCCTGGACAGTGCTGATTGGCTCTGTGTTGATCACATGCACCCTCCCAAAGGAAAAGGAAAAACTCTAGCAATACACACCAAACTGAGCATGTGCACTGTGCCCCCCCCCCCCCCCCAGGGCTCTGTTCTATCAGTAGATGGGTTGGAGACAGTGGAAGAAGGGGAGGATCAGTGAAGACAGGATCAAACAGCCTTTTTACACAATGTAGAGGATTAACCCCTTAGGTTCCACATTCGGTATAACAAGCATGCTTTACTGCATATACAGACTGATTTTTACTGTTGTGGGTTTAGTAACACCAAAGTCCTTCTATCTAGGTCCTACCAACATCACTTTGCTTTGTTTTTTTTAATGTTTTTGATGCTTATAGCCAAGTCTACTTATATTGGGTTAAGCTTCTTTTAACCCCTTCTCACAGACGAAGCTTAGATTTTAGTCCTACAGATTCTATTTTTAGGTGAGGGTCTGTTGATGACAGAGTATCTTTTGACCCTTGCTAAATCTGTGTTTAAAGGGATTTTCTACTTCAAGTTGGAAACCCTTTTATTCATGCTGTGATGTCAACAGGTAGAGGTCTTTCCATGATCACTTTCTTTCGTAAAAATTAAAAACCTTTATCGGCAGAATTTCTCCCATCAACTTCTAGTATCGTCAAACTTGATCTTATTCACCATATGGCTGTTTGTCGACGCCTGACCAGCATCTATGAGCTTGCTGGACCTCCTATTCCAAAATCATGGAACTTCATATGGAGTGTCCATCCCTACTGAAGCTATAACAACCTCCACTCATTTAGTGAGGCTTTCTACGACATTTTTTTGTTGCATCTCTGAAATTTATGCCTAAAAAGATAATTTTTTGAGGTTGGATACCAATAGGACAAATAGACCTGGCTGGCAAATGGCTTTGCAATTCTTCTCAGACGTGTTCGTCTTGAGGTTTAGGGCTCTCTTGATTTTTTTTTTTTCCTCTACACATACTTATCAAACCATGAGGGTTGACTTAACCACTTAACCCCCGGACCATCTGGCTGGCCAAAGACCAGAGTACTTTTTGCGATTCGCAACTGCATCGCTTTAACTGACAATTTCGAGGTCGTGCGTCATGGCTCCCAAACATAATTGACGTCCTTTCTTTCTCACAAATAGACCTTTCTTTTGGTGATATTTGATCACCCCTGCGGTTTTTATTTTTTGCGCTATAAACAAAAATAAAGCGACAATTTTGAAAAAGGAAAAAAAAAAATTTTCTCTAATAAATATCCCCCAAAAAATCTATAAAAAATATTTTTTTTCCTCCAGTTTAGGACGATACGTATACTTGTACATATTTTTGGTTAAAATCGCAATAAGCGTTTGGTTTGTGCAAAAGTTATAGCATCTAAAAAATAGGGTCAGTTTTATCGCATTTTTATTATAATAATAAAAAAGTTACTAATAACGGCGATCTCTGATTTTTTTTATTTTTATTTATTTTTTATCATGACTACGACTTTATGGCGGACACTTTTGACACATTTTTGTGACCATTGTCATTTTTACAGTGATCAGTGCTATAAAAATGCACTTATTACTGTGAAAATAACACTGCCAGTGAAGGGGGCTAGCCACTAGGTGGCGTTGAAGGGGTTAATTGTGTCCTAGGGAGTGATTCTAACTGTTAGGGGGGCGTTGCTACAAGTTACACTTCACTGATCGCTGCTCCCGATGAAAGGGAGCAGACAGTCAGTGTCACTAGGCAGAACGGGGAGATGTTGCGTTTACGCTCCCCGTTTTGCAGCGCTGGACCTGATCGCAGGACACCAGGGCAAAATCAAGTCCACGGTCACGGAGCTCACAGCAGGGGCGCATGTGCCCGCACTGCAGGAATTTTAAAGTAACGGAAATATACATTACTCTGCCCAGCCGTGCCGTTCTGCTGACGTATATGTGTTGACCGGTTAAAGGTCGTACACACGGGGGAGAATTTGGAGACCAGCCTTTTTGCACCTGCACGGAGAAGGGCAGAACCTGGAGGAGGAGGAGGAGTTCCATCCTGCTTTCAGCTGCTAACTGCTAAGACGAGATGGGGGCGGAAACGAGGATTGCTACAGCTGCATGAAATAGCCACATGAAATAGCCACATGAAATAGCCTGGAGGGCCACATTTGGTCCGTGTTTTTGTGTTTGATACCTGTGCTCTAGATCTTGGTAAAGGAGGGGAAGCTGCTGATGTCTATATAGGGCCAGATTCAGGAACAGTTAGGCTGGCGGATCCAGTGATCCGCCAGCCTAACTGTGACTTTGAGCCGGCGTTTCTGTTTTCTGTAACCAGAAAACAAGAAACGCCGGGTTGAAGCTCCGATGCGAGCAGCGTAACTGAGTTTCGCCATCGCATCGTTACTTCAACTTAAAAATGGCGCCGGGGGCGTTCCCGCCGATTTCCGCTCAAAAAATATGTTAATGAGCGGAAATCGGCAATTCACGATCGCATTCCGGCGCGACGCAGTGACGTTACGACGTTTCCGGATGGGATACGCGGCGCATAGTTATACCTACATGGGGTTGGAATATCCTATGTTAGGTATAGGCGTCGTCATCGCGTCGGGAAAAAAAAAAAAAAAAACGTCGCTTGCGTAAAACGGTCATGAATGGGAATGTGACGTCATTGACGTTCATTCACAGATTTTGGAGCATGCGCACGGGGATGTTTTGACACTCGACGCATGCGCAGTACGTTGGCGGCGGGATCGCGCTTAGTTAGCATACTACACGCCCCGTACCCGCCCAATTTGAATTCCGCCGGCTCATTTGCGATGCGCTGCCGCAACTTTAGGAGCAAGTGCTTCGTGAATGACAGCACTTGCTCCTAAAATTTCTGCAGCGCAACGCAAATGACAAGCGTTACTCCAGAGCAAAGATGCTCTGGACTACCTGAATCTGGCCCATAGAGTATGACAGGCCAGGAGAGTTTCTACAAGTCTGTAAACTGATTAGTGCATATACTCGAGTATATGTCGAGGCACCTACTTTTACCACAAAAAAATTGGAAAATGTAGCTACTGTAAGCAGAAAAGAGGGTCAACAATGCCCATTTGCAGTTTCACTTTGCATGCCTCAGCCTCACTGTGACCATCTGCATGCCTCAGTCTTGCTGTGCCCAGCTGCTTGCCTCAGGCCTCGGCCTTGCTGTGCCCAACTGCATGCTTCAGCCTCAAGTATCTTGCTCGGCATCGTGCCGGCGTTCCCTCCTGGCGCTGTGCCCATCTGCAGTGTTATCCCTTGGCTCCGTGATGCATTCAATCTAATAGGCGGCCATGCAGAGTAACCAAGTGCCGCCTCCCTCTCGTCCTCTTCTGTGTCGTCCTCTATGACAGAACACTGACTCGGTTACCCAGCAGTGAGTGAGTGTCTAGCCTATCACAGAGGAGGAGGTGGCGCTTGGTTACACTGCATAGCCGCCTATTAGATTGAATGTATCACAGCGCCGTGGGATTAGGCTGCAGAGGTGGACTTGAGAATAAGCCAAGAGGAGGATTTTCATCACAAAAAAAGTGCTGAAAAACTCGGCTTACACTCGAGTATATACAGTAGTTGGTAATCTATTAAAATGGACCTATATTTTACCTGGGAAATTTACTGGCACTTATGAAAAGAAATGCAGAGGTTGCCTTCAGTAAAAACTTTTTTGTAAAAGTAATAAAAAGCTATAAGGCAGCTGAGGTCGCATGTGAATCGCAACTTTCCGGCTAAGATGATTGCCCTTGTTGGTCAGTTACGTTGCCCATTACATCAAAAGACCAATAGGGACAGCTCATGTTTGGGGAATATGCTGAACTTGACTTTATTTCTTCAGGAATTGCAAATATCTTGTATAACTGCAGTTTTCTGTAGGTCTGAATCTACATGACTCATGGTTTTGGCTAGCATTAGTTTCAGCATATGCGATTTTCATGTACATGGTTCAACTGCAGCAGCTTCTGGGCAGATCTCCGAACCTTGCCAATTATTGAGAGATCAGTGTACCCTGCTTAAATCAGAGGTGGCTGGTAAAACATGGCATGGGCCTCTTTCAGGGGGACTGAAGAGAACTAGTTGACTGACAGGATGAGAGATCACTTCACCCGGAACGATGCCAGAAGAGAACAGGTGGGGTAAGGAAAAGGGCAAAGGGAGCTGGGCAATATGGAACCATCAGCATGATGAGAAAACCTCCTGCCCCCCCACCAAGTACAGTAAAGGTGATATTAGCGGTCTACAACCAATCCTGTCATTGTAGGCTGAAGCTTGCAGGTTGATGTGGGTTACTGCTTGATGTCTTCATATACATTCAGTGCTAGTCTTTGAAGGGTCCCGAGTCTTGTTCCTCCTCCACTGGAGTCTGAGGTGTACTTCACCTTGGCAGGGCTCATGGCCTCTGTAAGAACCAGATCTCATTTCTCCGGTTAGCAGCTGCGGGATTTGTGTATCCAGCTACTATAAATGTGTCCTGCAAACACAGATCAGGGCCGTCTAGAAGCTCTGCCAGCAGGGAAATTTCTCGCATAATAGACTCCTCATTGGTGACTCCAGCAAATTCCCTGTAAAGAGAAGGTTACATATTAATATTTTTTAATATATTTTTTTTTTTTCTATTTGGTGATCTGAATAAGTTTTTTAGTCAGTTTAAGCCTCCTGTCTAAATTGATTGATTCACGTTGCATTTCAGGATTTCTAAACGAAATTGCTAGATGCACTATAATCCAGAGCTTTGAAATGCTCACCCTGTGTATGAAACATGTACAGTGCTGCACAAAAGTTTTAGGCAGGTGTAAAGAAATGCTGTGAAGTATGAATGCTTTCAAAAATATATATTTTTATAATGGGTCTCAAAATTTCAAGTCCTGAGCTACTAGCCAGGCCTTAAGGGTTACTCTCCACCAGTTGCTACCCTGCCTCTACACTTGTCCTCATAAATTATCTCATGAAATGACACTGTTAAATGTTTTATGCAGCATTAAGTTACAAAAATGGAGCTTCCACTTTTCAGGATCCCCCCCTCCTAACCGAGGATGGCGGCGGGTGCAGCCAAGTGACCAGTGATGGCTCGTCCTCGGCTGACATTGCGGGCACGTGCTGGACAGGTACGTGTCCATTTTTTTTTTTTTTGGAGATTGTCCACTGTGACAGCTTTGCTTTGAATTGCCTGCATTCACACAAAGTCCAGCCTCTGGATCGGCTCCTATGATGGATGTCACACGTTCTGGCATTGAACCAGTGTGCTGTCTATCAAAAGAGGCCAGTCCAGGAGGTGGGACTTTGTGTGCCAATGGGTGCCGGGCGATTCAAATCAAAGCTGTCACAGTGGCCGATCCCTGATCTGTGTGATGATTCGACCTGCTCTCCTTCTCCTCATTCTTCCCCTGGCTGATCACTAGGAGAAAGGCTCCCATTCAACCCTGCCTGCCGGCGGCACTCGCCCCCTCCCCACACTCGCCCTCAAGCTTTTTCCACTCGCCAAATGCGAGTGGAAATTCTGAGGGCAGATTTATAGAATATAGATTTTAATTTGTTTTTTATCAATTTACAAAATGCAAAGTGAGTGAACAGAAGTTCCTATTACTTGTTTAGATGAAAGATGTAAAAGGCAAGTGGTGGAAAGCTCTTAAAGTTTGACTTATGAGAAAAGTTGGATTTGAATCTTCCTTATAGTAACCATGTAGCTGTAATCTGAAATGGCAGACTTTGAGATAAACTAAATGTTAATCTCAAATTCCACAGTCTGCACAAGTCAGTCAGCTGATTATCTGCTGTTTCTGCCTCCAGATTCTAAACCAGTGTGTTTCGATTTATTTTATTTTTTTTGGCCAAGGCACTATTTAAAATAATGCACAATAATCTCAAGGCGTTACTTTCTACAAATCACAGCCTCCTACATTACAATGCCCCTGCAGTCTGCCCCCTCCCCCCTTTTCCTCTCTACCACCACACTTCCTCATTCCAAGCTCTGCATCCCCTGCTCAAGACTCTTACCTTCCCCTCCTACAGTCCAGTTTTGTGGCGCTTTCAAATCGCCTTTGAAAGCGCTGCCTATTCATTCCAATGGGCAGGGTGTTTCTGCGAGCGCTAAATATAGCACTCCCAACCGCCCCCAAAGGTGCTTGCAGAACTTTTTGGAATGCCCCAGTGTGAAAAGGCATACTGGAATGAATGGGAGATGAATTTCAGAGGCTGATTATAGCGTTAAAGTGCCTAAACACCACCCCAGTGTGAAAGGGGCCTAACTGCTTCAACTCCCTTTTTTTTTTTTTCGGAAGGCTGTCCACAAGGTTTAGGAGTGTGTGGGAATGTTTGACCATTCTTCCAGAAATTCATTTGTGAGGTCAGGCACTGGTGTTGTATGAGAAGGCCTAGAAAAGGGCCCAGAAGTGTTGAAGCTATTATGGCTACAAAGGGTGGGCCAAATCTATATTGAACCCTACGGACTAAGACTCCATTAAAGTTCATGTAAATGCAGACGTCCCAATACTTTTGACAATATAGTGAAGTGTATAAAAAAAAATACTAGAATGGAAACAGTTGTTTGCTTTGAACTAGGTCAATTCCTTTTGCTGCTTTAAAGCCAGTAAATTAGATTTCCAAGTATAGTTAGTGGGTATTTAACAGCTGCAGCACATTCTGATTAGATTCAGAGGGAGGTGGACGCTTTTTCAATATGACATATTATTAGACAAGACACTAGTAAACTATACAGATAGACGTCCTCCAGAGTTATTGTGCCAAAGCCATGTCATTCTTATTAATGCCACTTGACATATTCAGCACTATGTGGTGGTCAGGCCAAGCTGCTCTCCCCATGTGCTTTTTATTATCATGGCTGGGAGTATTTTGTTCTAATGTACAGGACCTGAATAGGATCCCATCAGGTCACTTAGACCCTCGTGTTATTTAAAGACAATAATTGCTTGTAATAAAGTGAGGCTCTTGAAGACCAAGGTGAATGTTCTTATTTAATGCGTTATTAGGAATAATCTTCACTAAATGGTTGAGTTGGTCTGCCATCACAAGGGGATTACATTTTCTTTTGTTAAAAATAAAATAAAATACGTTGTTGGGCATTTTTTTTTAAGGTTTTAAATTTTGTAAGATTTAAATACCTAAATTTGTCATAATTGAACAATTCAAATAATAATTGAAAAGAAATGAGAGGGCCTGAGGATCATTTTGATTTCTGTGGGCAGCGAAAGGACTAATCTCTCCATGCTATTCTCGGCTACTGCTCATAGGTCATGCACGGCTCTGTACCATGTGATCCAGGAGCGCAGGATAAGCCCCGTACACATGATCGGATTTTTTGACAACAAATGTGTGATGGTAGGGTTTTGTCGGAAAATATGTCCGTTTGTATGCTCCATCGGACAATTGTTGAAAATTCCGACAACAAATGTTTTATAGCATACGTTAAAACTGTCCGACCCCAAAGAGTGGTGCTAAAGAGCAGAAAGACCACATCGTTTTGTGTATGTTGGCTGAAAAAGTTCTGCCATCTGTATGCAGAACAAGTTCACGGCCAACGGCCTTCAGATCAAATTCCAGGGGTTGGTCTGGTGGAAATCCGATCGTGTGTATGAGTCTATAGGGCGACACATTTGAAGGTAACCCTGGTAACAAGCCTGTATTTGTATTAACCAATGAAATAAAATATAAAACTGCTTATAAATGGCGGACAGTCTAAAGTATACACTGTCCTCACTGTTACAACCTATAACTAATACATTTAGTGTGTTTGGTGTTGTCCACGTGACCACACCTTGAATATAGAAAAAAGTTGAGGTCACTTTCAACCAAGTCACATCAGTGGAACACCACGGTCAGTACAAAAACAGCTTTATTATAAAATTGGCACTATACAAAAAAGAATAAAAGGATTTTTAATAAACAGCTTACCTGTAAAATCCTTTTCTTGAAGTACATCACGGGACACAGAGCGCATAGCCATTACACTTGGGTTATATGGGTACCTTCAGGTGTGGACACTGGTGTAATCAATTTCACAGGAAGTTTCCTCCCTATATAACCCCCTCCCACTGGGAGTGCTTTAGTTTTGTAGCAAGCAATTCTCCCGAGGTTACACAATGTTCCCCAAAAGAGGGGTGGGAGCTCTGTGTCCCGTGATGTACTTCAAGAAAAGGATTTTACAGGTAAGCTGTTTATTAAAAATCCTTTTTTCTTTATCGTACATCACGGGACACAGAGCGCATAGCCATTACACTTGGGATGTCCTAAAGCAATGCTCTATGAAGGGAGGGAGACCGTAAGGCCAAGAATAGCCAAATAAAAACATTGTCAGGAGAAAACATGGCTCCACCAACAGAAAAACAAGGGGGCGTGAACCGGGCCAGAGGATTCTATACTGCTGCCCGTAGGACCGCCTGCCCAAAAGCTGCGTCCGTACCCTTTGCAACGTCCAACTTATAAAATTTAGTAAACGTATGTACGGAAGACCAGGTTGCCGCCTTGCAAACCTGTGCCATAGAGATCTGATGGTGTGCCGCCCAGGAGGCACTCATGGCCCTCGTAGAATGGGCTTTAACTGATAAGGGAGGTGGAACGCGCTTCAGACCATAGGCCTGAAAAATCAGCTGCTTAATCCACCTAGCCAAAGAAAACTTGGCAGCCGGCTGACCCTTCTTGGGGCCATCCGGAAGAACAAAAAGCACATCTGTTTTCCGAATCTTCTCTGTAGCCTTGAGATAGACCCTCATGGCTCGAACCACGTCCAAAGTATGAAGCCGTCTTTCCTCTCTGGACTGGGGAGTAGGAAAGAAGGATGGTAGGACTAGGTCCTGATTCAAGTGAAAACTGGATATGACCTTAGGAAGGAAAGAAGGTTGAGGCCGCAGAACCACTCTGTCTTTATGCAGAATAAGGTATGGCTCCCTGCATGACAAGGCTGTCAGCTCGGAAACCCTTCTGGCTGAAGCCATAGCCACCAAGAAAACCAACTTTCGGGTTAGTAGCACAAGAGGGATTTCTGTCAGAGGTTCAAACGGCTGCCTTTGTAAAGCTGACAAGACCAGATTTCAATTCCAGGGGCAGAGGGGAGCTCTAATAGGGGGATTCACATGCAAGACCCCCTGCAAGAAGGTTTTCATAAGCGAATGGGTGGCCAAGGGTCTTTGAAACCATATTGATAAAGCCGACACCTGCCCCTTTAGAGTACTAAGAGCCAACCCTTTGTCAACGCCAACCTGGAGGAATCGCAAGATCCTGTCAAAAAAACTTTCGAGGATGCCATTTTTGAGACTCGCACCACTCCACATAGGTTCTCCAGACTCTGTAATAAATATTTCTGGAGACCGGTTTCCTAGCCTGAATCAACGTAGATATGACCTGATCTGAGAGGCCTCTGCCCTTAAGAATTAGGGATTCAGCCGCCAAGCCGTCCAATTTAGCTGCTGTGAAGCAGGATGGCAGATTGGGCCCTGAGACAGCAGATCTGGGCGTAGGGGGAGCGGCTACGGCGCCCCGACTGACATCTTCACGATGAGTGCGTACCAAGCCCTCCTGGGCCAGGCTGGGGCCACCAGGATCACAGGCCTGCGCTCCACCCTGATCCTCCGTAGAAGGCGGGGAATCATCTGCAGTGGAGGGAACGCATACAGGAGAGAAAACTGGTGCCAAGGGCAAACCAACGCATCGGTCCCGTAGGCCGAGGGATCCCTGGCTCGGGATATGAATTTGTCCAACTTTTTGTTGGATCTTGTTGCCATAATGTCCACCTCTGGGACTCCGAATCTTTGGCAAATCTCTTGGAATACCTGGGGGTAAAGAGACCACTCCCCCGGGAGCCACTGTTGACGACTCAAAAAATCTGCTTGAGAGTTGTCTATCCCTGGGATGAACACCGCCGAGATGCAGGGTACATGGGCTTCGGCCCATGAGAAAATCAGGTTTACTTCTCTTTGGGCTGCTGGGCTCTTCGTGCCCCCCTGGTGGTTTATGTATGCCACCGCAGTGGCGTTGTGGGACTGTATCCTTACTGGCAGACCCTGAAGGGGGAGAGTCCAGGCGATCAGGGCCAGCCGAGCAGCTCTGATCTCCAAGATATTGATGGGAAGCAGTTTTTCTGCCTCCGACCACTGCCCTTGCTGGGTCTGTTCTTCTAGAACTGCCCCCCAACCTGACAGGCTGGCATCCGTGGATACTATCTTCCACGTGATGGGGCAAAAGGATTTCCCTTTTGACAAATTTTGAGAGACCAGCCACCAAGACAGGCTGCGCCGGACCTTCGGGGAGAGCACTAACGGACGATCTAACGCCTGAATGGACTTGTTCCAACCAGAGAGAATGGCTGCCTGAAGATATCTGGTATGGATCTGGACGTAGGGCACAGCCTCTAAGGCGGCCACCATCTTCCCCAGCAGTCGCATACATAGGCGAATAGTCGGCCTCTTCTTGCCTAAGATCACTTGAACTGCTTGAGCTATTGATCTGATCTTTGCTTGAGGTAAAATTATCCTCTGGCGGTCTATCTAGCCGAAGGCCTAGATATTCCAACTGCTTTGTGGGTTTCAATACCGATTTTTCTAGGTTTACAATCCACCCGAATTCCTCTAGATGCTGAACTGTGCGACCTACTGCCTGATTGAGGTTGGAAGCTGAGCTGTCGATAACCAGAAGATCGTCCAAGTATGCCAAGACTAAAATGCCTTCTGTCCTTTGGACGGCTAGCACCGGGGCTAACACCTTTGTGAATACCCGCGGAGCTGTTGCCAACCCGAAAGGGAGGGCTACGAACTGGTAATGGCGGTGATCTATCATAAAACGAAGAAACCTGTGATGTGCCGGGTAGATCGGCACGTGCAGATACGCATCTTTTATGTCTATAGATGCTAGCAAGTCGTCTTGATGTAGGCTGGCTGCCACCGAACGTATGGACTCCATACGAAAGGTCTGAATGTTTAGAAAGCGATTTAGGCGTTTGAGGTCCAAGATAGGCCTGACGTCGCCATTGGGCTTTGGTATTATGAAAAGGTTGGAGTAGAATCCCAGACCCCATTCCTGGGTTGGTACTTCTACAATTACCCCTTGGAGCAAGAGACGATCCAATGCTTTTACAAGAGAGGCCCTCTTTAATGGGTCGCTTGGAAGACTTGACCCCTGAAAATGAGGAGGGGGGACTTCCCGAAACTCTAGCTTGTAGCCCGTGGTTACCACGGATCTTACCCAAGAGTCGGGAATTCTGGCCTTCCACACTTCGGAGAAAAACCGAAGCCTTCCCCCCACCCAAGAGAGTGGGGGCGCCCCTTCATGAATCTGACTTGAGGACTGGTTTAACCGGCTTGCGAGACCATGGCCTCTTGCCTGTCGTGGCTTGTCCTTGTGGGCGGCTATTAAATGCTGAACGCCCGGGAGGCCGTCGATACTGACGGGAAGTTGAAGGGGCCGAGCCTACGAAGGCCTGTCGCTTAAATGCGGGCCCACGTGATCTTTTCTTGACAGGCAAGAAAGAACTTTTACCACTTGATATGGTCTGGATATATTTATCTAGGTCTTCACCGAATAGTCTCCCACCATGAAAGGGAAATCCTGCTAAAAGCTTTTTTGCAGGGTGCCTCTGCTGACCAGTTTTTTAGCCACAAAAGGCGACGCATATGAACCAACAGCAGAGATAAACGGGACGCCTGTTGAACGGAGTCCTTAATAGCATCTACTGCAAAGCAGAGAGCTCTTGGGAGGTCAGCCAATTCACGAGCTTGCTGAGCCGGTATGTCCCTTAATATCTGTTTAGTCTGATCCTTTAAAGCCTGACAAACGCCAATGGCTGCCACTGCTGGCTGAACCACGGCACCTACTGTGGTAAAAGAAGCCTTCAGTAGGGTCTCCAATTTTTTGTCGACTGGATCTTTAAACACCTGGACATTTTCCACCGGACAGGTCAGGGATTTATTTACGCAGGAAATGGCTGCGTCCACGGTAGGGAGTGCCCATTTCTTTGCAAATTCTTCTTCCATAGGATAGAGAATGATGAACCTTTTAGGAGGGATAAAAATCCTATCGGGTCGAGCCCAATCCTGAAAAATCATGCTCTCCAGAAGGGGGTGAACCGGGAAACACGCACCACTCAATGGTGCCTTCAAGGAACCTAAAGAGGATACCGCGGGGGCTAATTGTTCTGACACTGGAAGTTTAAAAGCAGTGCGAACCATATCCGTCAGAGACTGGATCCACAGACTCTCTGCTTGAGAAGCCGAAAAAATTTCATCTATAGTGGAATCTTCAATGTCTGAACCGTCGGGACTCGGATCCGCTTGATCCCCCTGTGGGTCCAATTCCTCCGAAGAGAGGACCTCTGCATCCGAACACACCGTTCTAGGTGACGGGGATCTAGCCCGTTTGCCACCCGGCAAAGAGCGGGCAATTAAAGCAGTTAACCTTTTCTCTAGCCCACCCAGGGTGGATTCTAGCATTTCTTCCGTAACATAAACGGGAATGGGTTGATTGGGGGCCGCCTCTGCCCCTAGCACCCTCAATGGCTCCTGCACGATGCTGTTCGGTGGTCTATCTGGTGAGGGTGGGACCACTGGAGCCTGGCCCAAATCCTCTGACCCCGTTGGAGACCCCTTTACTTTTTTGGCACCTTTTGCAGCCTTAGCTGGTCCTGATCCCTTGGGAGCCATTGCACAACCTTGAGACACCCCTACAGCCAACACCCAACTGTTGTAGCTAGAAGTGAAACATTAATAATGACAGGCTATGGTAAAATTCTAAATTTTCATACGCCTGAGAAGGCGGCAATACCGAGGAAAGTCCTGTGAGTACTGCCACACCAATGCCCGTTAGCTGGAGTCCAAGGTTGCACCGACTCAGATACTGCCAGATCTAAGGCTGAGTCCCTTTAAGAAAAAAATCCTTTTTTTTTTTTTTTTTCTGGTCAGTGTGGACTTAAGTCCTCCACGCCGCAGGGTATTGCAAAATGCAAGAGGCCCAGCCTTCCCCCATCTCTGTGGGTATTGTCTTGGACCTTCAGGGACCGGGGTCCTGTGTTAAGGAACCCACACCCCTGGACCTATATAGCATCCTGGCATCAGTAGCGTTTAGTTCTTGGAAGAGACTAAGGCACTGGAGCCCAGAATCCAGCCCTCCAAGGAGAGGCATTATAGGCAAAACCCCACTCCAGCAGGGCCCGGGTACCGTACACCTTGGCTTTGAAGCACTTCGGACGGATCCGGCTAGCTATCCTGGGTCCCGAGACCTCCGAGGGACAGCTAGACGTGACCAACACCTAAGACACTGGCGAAAAAACTGAAGCACTCCCAGTGGGAGGGGGTTATATAGGGAGGAAACTTCCTGTGAAATTGATTACACCAGTGTCCACACCTGAAGGTACCCATATAACCCAAGTGTAATGGCTATGTGCTCTGTGTCCCGTGATGTACGATAAAGAAAATAAGTTGAGCCTTCACCAACCATTCATTAAAAGTTGAAAAAAGATGGGACTAACGGCTGCACATACACCCATACAGTCACTCATTCACACTCGGAAGATTAAGAGTCCACATGTAAAGGTTGCATAAATCCTCAGAGGTAGTAGGATGGAAGGCTTGTTGTGGACCATTAGGGCCCTTTCACACTGGTGCGTTTTTGCAGTAAAAATAGCGCTATTAAAACGCTCATAAAACACTCCCCATGCCCCTCTCCATTGAAATGAATTAAAAACCGCGGTAAAAAAAAGCTGTAAAATCGTGGTATTTGCTGTGATTTTTAATCGCAGCAAAACACTGTGATTTTACCGTGTTTTTAATTTATTTCAATGGAGAGGGGCATGGGGGGCGTTTTAATAGTGCTATTTTTACCGCGAAAACGTGGCAAAAACGCGGGGAAAACTCACCAGTGTGAAAGGGCCCTTAAGGCAAAC
This sequence comes from Rana kukunoris, assembly GCA_029574335.1. Classification (NCBI taxonomy): domain Eukaryota; kingdom Metazoa; phylum Chordata; class Amphibia; order Anura; family Ranidae; genus Rana; species Rana kukunoris. The sequence goes on along the minus strand of CM056059.1, from coordinate 116,778,608 downwards.
TTGAGAAATACTTGTCTGCGGCAAATCAAGGTCTTGAGTGGATAATGAGGTGGCGTATCAGGTAAGGCAGGCGGATATAAGGGGATTCCTAAACTATTGTCCGTCCAATTAGGTAGTGTACATAACTGCAATACAACCAGCAAGTGTTATCACTATGGTCAAAGGACAGAGGTTGGTACTTCCGATAGTTGGTGAATTAGGTCAAACTTGAAAACAAACTTGAAAACAAGTTTAGTTTGAATCGAAGCCTATAGAATGATCTCGCCACTTCCGTAGCATTGCTGTCTCTAGGGGTGCAACGGATCGTCATTGATCCGTGATCCAAACGGGTCAACATCCAACGGATCGGCACACCACGCGATCTGCGGATTGAGCCCATAGGAAAGGCAGCGGCTTCGGCCTAGCTCCAGAGCTAGGTCGAAGCTTCCCAGAACGGCGCTGATTGGGGAGATGTGGACATTACAGTGGGGGAGATGGGGAGGGAGATGTGGACATTAAAGTGTGGAAGATGACACTAATATTACAGTGGGGAGATTGGACATTCCAGTGGGGGGGAGATGTGGATATTACAGTGGGGACTATATATGGTGGTGATCCGAAAAATGGTCTAATCCATGGCTCTAATCGGAGGAACGATCCGCACCGTGAGTTTTTTGATCTGTTGCACCCCTAGCTGTCTCCCGTTCCGCCTGAAAGAACTTCCTTTTAGTTAAAATATCATTCAGCTGTCACCTCTCCTGCATCTGCCTGTGAGCTGCAGTCCCGAAGGGTGTCGGGTGCCGCCTGATGCGTTTTGTTAGCCAATCACCGCTAACTTCCTGAGAGCGAGAGGGGGCCTGCTGAGAGAGGCTTAAAATAAACCTTAGAGAGTTGTACCACACTCTCACCACTAGATTTCTTACATTCTCTCATCCCCTCTTCATCACGCTGGCAATAAGTTAATTTAAAATGCCACTGAGTACACATCCATCGTGCTCCAATGAGATACTAACTATACATCTCTAGACACAAAAAGAGAAGACTAGCTACAGAGGTTAGCAGGAAGGTTGATATATTAACCTTCATAGTATCAGTTTAGGAGCAGTGTGTGGATCGTGCTTCTAAAAAAAACTAAGTTACATTCATTATTCAAGCCTTGTGGAACTAAAGATCCCACATTATACATCCACTTTTTCTCCTTCTGCAGGAGAATAGTGTCAAAGTCCCTTCTTCTAATTGGCAAGTTAAGCACATTAAATGCCTTTTACCGCCAAGCCCTTAGGGTCACCCCGGTGAAACTGAGCGACATGCACTGCCAGGGGACATTCATCTTTTTTTCTTAATACTTGCGATGTGCTCGCCAATTTTGATGCAGAGTTGTATTTCTGTTTTTCCAACATAGATCTGGTTACATAGACAGCATAGCATATACACTACTCCTGGTTGTTGAGCACTTTAATAAATGTCTTCATTTTAAACTTTTTAGGTTCTTATGAACCTATTTGCAGATGTGACAATGTCCACAGGTGTGAGTCCTGCTAAGGCCTCTTCCACACTTGTGTGACTTGTCCTGCAAAATCGCATGACAAGTTTTACTCCATGATTTTGATGAGTAACATTAATATCTGTGCGACTTCAAAGTATTACTTTGGTCCGACTTTGAGGCGACTTGAGGTCCCTAGACCTCAACATTACACAGGCTTTGTTTCGAGTCGTGTGAAAATCGTGCAACTTTCAGGTCGCACAAGTGTAAAATGGGCCTTAGGAGGACGAGATCCTTTTTTTAACTTTTTTTTTTTGTCACCGTTCTCTGGTATTCTGAATAGACTAATTTGTCATAACTTATAGGTTTATATTTTTTATGTTATTTTATTCTATATCCGCAAACCACAGCACGTGGAAATTCGTAGTAAAATTTTAATCATTGTATGGCTGTTCTAATTCATAAGAAGTTTATTTATTGATCAACTTCTCATGAATCGGCTTGTTTGTAAATTTTTGCTCGATTAACTCATGCGGCCAGCTTTACCCTTCATAGCCTCAGTTTATCTTGCAGTTACTGCTTTCAAAAATTCTCATCTGTCTATTTGTAGTAGCTGAGACCTCATTCTGTGCAGCATTTCAGGTACATGAATATAGCAGTTACCGGTAACTTCTAATTACCTGCTGAAGACCACAGTGGGCGGCCACTCTTCTATGACAACGTCTGGATCTGTAGGTTGCGGTGGATTGGCTTGAAGGTGGGGGGGGATATAATATGCCACCGTGACGCCACGTGTGATCCCTGTGTGCGTTTCATCTGTATGCACGGTTGTAAGAACTGGAATGGTCATTCCTAAATATGAACCTAGAAATGAAAAATAAAGCATAGTCCTAGCAAATGTCTATTATAGATTGATTTTTGAAATTGAGGAGCCTACAATAGAATGGGATCTTCTGTGTCTGCCCAGTTTATAAGGGAAAGACCAACACTGCAGATCAGCCGCGGTCCGCATGAAAATTAGAGGGTCTGAAATGTGGCCTCCCAACACTTTCAGAGGACCACATAATGGCCTTGCATTTTTAGGTACATTTCGGAAGCCCATATTTTAACACTTAGGCCTCATACACACGAGGGGATATGTCCGCTGAAAACGGTCCGATGGACCGTTTCAGCAGACATCTCTGCTCGTGTGTATGGGCTAGCGGACAGATTTCTCCACCCGACAGATTTCAAAGCATGCTTTGAAATCTATCCGGTGGGAATCTGTCCGCCCGACATGTCTGCTGGTTAGTACACTTACCAGCAGACATGTCGTCCCCCACCGCCGCCGCGCCGCCGCCGAATGGATTCGGCGCATGCGCGGAAGTGTTTAACTTCCTGGTGCGGTGACGTGGCGGTGACGTGGCGGCGTCAACGTCACCACCGCGCCGTCCGGCGGCGGGGAATTTGATCCGATGGTGTGTACACGCCATCGGATCAAACTCCCGATCGGACATATCCGATGGAAATGGTCCGCGGACCGTTTTCATCGGATATGTCCGATCGTGTGTACGAGGCCTTAGAGGTTGATTTACTAGAGGCAAATATACTGTGCACTTTAACTACTTAAGCCCGGGACCATTTGGCTGGCCAAAGACCAGAGCACTTTTTGCGATTCTGCACTGCGTCGCTTTAACTGACAATTGCACAAATGGAGCTGTTTTTTTTTTTTTTTTGGGTGGTATTTGATCACTTCTGCGGTTTTTATTTTTGCGCTATAAACAAAAATATAGCGAGAATTTTGAAAAAAAAAAACACAATATTTTGTACTTTTTGCTATAATATCCCCATTTTTAAACAATTAAACAATTTTTTCACAGTTTACGCCGATATCTATTCTTCTACATTATTTTTGGTAAAAAAATTGCAATAAGCATATATTGATTGGTTTGCGCAAAAGTTATAGCGTCTACAAAATAGGGGATTTTTTATTATTTTCTCTCTTGACTGCGACTTTATTATTTGTGTGTGTGTGTATGTATGTATGTATGTATGTATATGTGTATATAATATAATATAAAATTTAGGGTTGTCCCGATAACACTTTTTTAGGACTGAGTACAAGTACCGATACTTTTTATCAAGTACTCGCCGATACCGATTTTTTTTTTTTTTAATCTAAAAAAAGGAATTGCAATAAAAAAAAAAAAACACACACACACACACACACGCGCACACTGACATTGTCCACCCCCCCCCCCTTAAAAAAATAAAGCATTGTAAAAACAAAAAATAAAATTGTAAAAAATAAAAAATTGTAAAAATAAATAAATGTAGAAAAAATAAATAAATGTAGAAAAAATAAATAAAAAATACTGACATGTGCCACTGTCACAGTGGCACATGTCAGTATTTTTTATTTATTTTTTCTACATTTATTTATTTTTACAATTTTTTATTTTTTACAATTTTATTTTTTGTTTTTACAATGCTTTATTTTTTTAAGGGGGGGGGGGGGTGGACAATGTCAGTGTGCGCGTGTGTGTGTGTGTGTGTGTTTTTTTTTTTTTATTGCAATTCCTTTTTTTTTTTTTTTTTTTATTATCAGCCTTGTTGGGGGGATCTTTGGTGAGATGTCAGGGGTCTAAACAGACCTCTGACATCTCCCCTCTGAGACAGGGAAAGGGACTAGGGACACAAATTCCCCAGTCCCTTTCTCTACAGCCTCAGCTGCGCTAAAAATGAAAGAGAAGCCAGCGGTCGTTGCAATTTTTTATGTCGCATTGTATTTGCGCAGAGGTCCTTCAAACGCAATTTTTTGGAAAAAATTCACTTCATGGAATAATAATAAAAGTTAAAACCTGTTAAATTGGCACAATTTTTTTGTGAATGATGTTACGCCGCAGGGATCATGATTTTGATTCTCATATTTCTTTAGCCAGAATTGTGCCGCTCTAACGCTAAAGCCTCATACACACGATTGTATTTTCTGCAGGCAAAGCGTATGTTTTTCGGCTATTTAGCGCCACCCTTTGGGCAATTTCTGCTAATGTTTTGTTATGGTGAGCATTGCTTCTGAGCATGCGTGTTTTGTACTTGGAGTTTTGTCCGAAAGACTTGTGTACACACAATTGGACAACTTGTGTACACACAAACAACACACATTTGTTGGACAATTTTAAAGCATGCTATCCAACAATTGTTTGCAGAAAATCCAACAACGATTGTCCGATGGATACAAATGGTCAGATTATCCGACAACAGCTTGTAATCGCACAATTCCGACGGATTATCTGATCGTGTGTACGATACCTTTAGTGTTTACTAACCAAATCGCATGCTGCTCTCTCCTTGATGGCGTTGGGCTGGGAATATACTTTTATACGCTATGGGCACCCCCTTGTTTATCCTTTTACATGCGAGAGATTCACTAAGTATTAAATCCAACTACTGCATGGAGGAGTGGTGGCACGAGGTGAGAAATAGAGGCGAGAACATCTGCATTTTTTTCCCTCCATCCAGCGGGCTGCGTCCTGTGGCTCTTCTTAATAAACTGTGTGCTGCTATTTTACAGTTATGGTGAAAAAAAAAGTACTGATAACACAGTAGATCCGCCCACAGAGGAATGGTACCACTATAGCACAATAAAAAAAAGGTACTATAGCCCAATACAAAGGGAGGGAGCAGCCTATACAGGGAGGTACCACAGCTGGTCCAGGTAGGAAGGTAGGAGAGAGTACAGATGTGAGGAATTTTTAGGCGCAATCCTGAGCCATGCACTGTGTACGTAGCGCAATCCTAACCCATGCACTGTGTACTTGGCGCAATCCTGAGCCATGCACTGTGTACTTGGCGCAATCCTGAGCCATGCACTGTGTACTTGGCGCAATCCTGAGCCATGCACTGTGTACGTAGCGCACCCTCCCCTTTGAGGGTAACCATGCTGCTAATGCGGCCCCCGATGAATTTGAGTTTGCCACCCCTGTCCTAAACAGTGCAAATTTAGGAGATATTCACATTTCCTACAGGAAAGCCTCATTATAGTCTTACCTGTAGGTATAAGTTTTACCACTTTATAGCAAGATAGTCTGGATAATTGGGAAGGGGGTGTGGGGTGCTATAGGTCTACTTATTCATACAGCAGATATAAAATGGACATGTTGACTGTATATGGAACATTTGTCATGATCTGGATAGAAAGTTGAGGGAGTGTTGTGTTCTCGTAAGACATCTCTTACCTGAAGAATTCTGCTCACAGATGTATTTCATAAGCTTCATGAACCCCATGCAGATACTTTGTTCATATTTCTCCTCCTTCATCTTAATGCAGGCCCATTTGGCTGTTCCATATTGCCTTTTCTCATATAGTATTTCACCACACTGAACAGGGGGAAGAAAATGGATTTTGAATAAAAAAAAAAAAATTGATTCAAACAGAAAAAAATGTGTGTGTATGTATATATGTGTAATATATATATATATATATATATTGTGTGTGTGTATATATAATATATGGCAGGGCTGACGTGCAAAAAATTCATGGCATGATGTCAGCTCACAGCAGGAATTGGGAGCATTTATTGGCAGTTTAGTGGATATTTTCTGTACTTGCCATGTCTTTAAGCAAAGTATTGCTAAAGCTTTTTCGACCATACTTGCACTCTTGAGACCCATAAGTGATGTATGCTCACCTAAAACCTAGATTCGGCCGATCGTGGGCTGAAGTCTGCAGTCCGCTGATGTCAGAGTTGCTCCAGGCTCCGTCAGGATCCTTACAGAATTTGAAAGCTGGGTCCGGATTTTAGCACGCGGCTGAGAGCCGAAGCCAGCTGCACCCATGCACTTGCCAGCCTGGAACTCCATTGAGCGGTGGAGATCATTGAAAGTCTGCTCTGGGGATGATCAAGAACTGAGCAGTTAGTGGTCGTGATCACTCATTCTCCGGCTTAAGCCGGTACACAGTGGCATTTTTTTTCTTTAAATCCAGTGGGCTTGCCATGTTAGTACAGTGATCTTCCCACTGAACTATTGTGTTCTGATGGGGGACTTCCCCTCCCGCCAGAAAACATTGGTCAGCACTGGCAGCCACAGGCTACCAGCACTGATCGGATGCTGGTTTTCCAGCATGCCCATGTGGCAGAAGCTGGACAGGCTCCTGCTCACACAGGTCAAATGATTTGGCCTGTGTGTACCAGGCTTTAGAGCTGTGCGGGGGACAGCTCATGCAAAGTATTGCATCAAAAATTGTTATTAGACGTCCCTGTTAAACAGGGGCAGAAAAATTTGGCCTTGGGCACAACACAACACTGCAACCCCTCACAGATACTGTAATTGGAGCGCAACAAAGAGCAACATGCAAAGTATTGCATCAAAAATTGGGCCTTAGGCCCTGGTGGCGGAGCCCAGAAACAAAACTGTTCTTACTAGCTAATAGCAAGATCAGTGAGGAGGAAAAGGATATTCCATCAGCAACATAACAGGACAGTCACTCAGAATCAGCATAGCAGTCTCAAAGGGATCTGACATTTCAAAAAAATTATTCAGTTACATCAGCATCAGGTGCTTGGTAGCTGGTGTTGATCCAAGCCTGATTCATTTTGATGAAGGTCAGTCGATCAACGGAGTTGGTGGAGAGGCGCACCCTGTGATCGGTCACAAAGCCTCCAGCAGCACTGAATGTGCGTTCTGAAAGAACACTGGATGCAGGGCAAGCCAGTAGCTCAATTACGTACTGTGCAAGCTCTAGGCCAGTGATCCATCCTCAAGACCCAGTAAGCCAGAGGATTTTCGGTGGAGAAGGTGTCCAAGTCGGTATTCCCGCACCATGTAAACCAGACGCTGGCGATGGTGGCTGGAACCGGTCAGACCTTGGGGTTGCGGACTAAAAAATTGTCTGAACACATCGGTCAGACGGACAGATTCTCCACCGCTCCTTCTGTGACTCTCCGAAGCCTCAGCAACACGTTGTTCAGGACCAGGATTTGGTTATCCCCCAGGTTCTGGGAATGCATTGCACAGACCCTTCTGCAAGGCCTCCCGCAGAAGTTTAATCTTCTGCTCCCTCTGCGACGGCAAGATAAGCTCCGCAACCTTACTCTTGTAACTTAGATCAAGGAGAGTTGCCAGCCAGTAATGATCCCTCTCCTTGAAACCACGAACACGAGGATCCTTTATGCAGGCTTTGCAGGATCAGGGAGGCCATGCAGCGTAGGTTTGCTGAGGCATTCGGGGCACAGTCCTCTGGGTCACTGAGGACGACAGGATCTGCAGCCACCTCATCCCAGCCCCGTAAAAGTCCATGGGTTCCTTGGGACTGTGTGATCCCTTGAAGACTGCTGATGCTGAGTGCTAGGCTCCACCTCCATGCTGCTGATACAATCCTCCTCCCCACCACTGTCTGGATAAAGGGGGCCTTGAGAGGTAAGGAAGTCCTCCTCTTCCTCCCTCTGTTCTGCTTCAAGGGCCCTGTCCATTATTCCACAGAGCGTGTGCTCCAACATGTGAATAAGAGGGACAGTCTCACTGATGCATGCACTGTCACTGCTCACCATCCTCGTGGCCTCCTCAAATGGTGACAGGACGTGCATGCATCCCTGATCAAGGCCCACTGGCGTGGGAAAAAAAAACAAGCTCCCCTGACCCAGTTCTGCTGCCGTATTGGCACAGGTACTCATTGATGGCCCTCTGCTGCGTGTGCAGCCGCTGCAGCATGGCCAATGTAGAGTTTCATCTGGTGGACATGTCACAGATTAGACAGTTCTTGGGCAGGTTGTATTCTCTTTGGAGGTCTGTCAGCCGAGCAGTGGCATTATGACCTCCGTAAATGCACACAGACTTTCCTGGCCTGCTTCAGGACATCCTGTAAGCCCGGGTACCTGCCCAAGAACCGCTGCACCACCAAATTCAGGACATGAGCAAAACAGGGCACATGGGTCAGTTTTCCCTGTCGCAGGGCAGAGAGGAGGTTGGTGCCATTGTCGCTAACCACCATTCCAGGCTTAAGCTGTCGTGGCGTCAACCACCTCTGAGCCTGCCCCTGCAGAGCTGACAGAACCTCTGCCCCAGTGTGGCTCCTGTCTCCCAAGCACACCAGCTCTAGCACCGCATTGAATCTCTTGGCCTGCATTCCTGCGTAGCCCCTTGTACGCCTACGGAGCACGGCTGGTTCTGAGGACATCAGCACAGGAAGAGGCCACAGAGGAAGAAGAGGAGGAGGGGGTGGAGGAGAGGTGTGTCACAACCAGTAGTAGTGTTTTGGAGGCGTGGTGGCACAACAACCTCCAACACTACTGTACCTTGCCCTGCGTCCTTCCCAGCTGCCAGCAGTCACCCAATGCGCCGTGAAAGAGAGGTAACGTCCCTGTCCATGCCTGCTGGACCATGAGTCAGCGGTAAGATGCACCTTACCACTGACCGCCCTGTCCAGCGAGGCATGGATATTGCCTTCCACATGCTGGTAGAGAATCTACCAACTGAAAAGGTAGCAGTTGAAGTGCTAGCAATTTCGCTAAGCTAGCATTCAACCGCTGGGCATGTCTGCACCCTGGTCCGTTGTGCTTACGTTGTGGTGTTAAAAATCTGCTTGCTGCTTCAGTTGAAAAACAACACCACCTCGTTGCAATGCATTGAAAACACGCATAAAACAAAGTAAGAACACATCAATAACGCATCTATAATGCGGTTTAAAGGGGTGTTCCAGCCGCAATTTTTTTTTTTTTTAAAGTCAGCAGCTACTAACAGTGTAGCTGCTGACTTTAAATAAGGACACTTACCTTGTCCTACTTGCCCGCGCTGATGGGCCCCCCGAAGCCGGTCCCACGATCGCTCCGGGTCCCGCGCCGCCATTCACACTATGGGAAACAGGCAGTGAAGCCGTACGGCTTCACTGCCCATTTCCTACTGCGCCTGCGTGAGTCTCACGCTGGCTTGTGAATGAGCGCGCTGCTCTCTGAGAACACACACAGTTCCCAGAAAGCAGCGCGCCCCATTCACAAGGAGAAGGACAAGAAGAAAAGGCACCGCGGAGTGGAAGAGGCAGATCACGGACTTCCGCATAGCAACAGGTATTTCGGGTGAGTATTTTTTTATTTATTTTTTCAGGTTTTTTTATTTAATTTTTTTAAACAATATGGGAAAATGTTGTTTTCCTGGGTGGAACTCCGCTTTAAGTTGCATGACCTATAAAAAACATGCAATAAGCATAGTAAAATTATGGCAAAATAATGTGCGTTTTCCGCACCATTATCTGTGCTTTTTTCGCTTATAGGCAAAATACCAATAACACAATTTTCGCCTGATATGTTTCTGCCGAAATTTCGGTGCATCTTATTTTATTTTTTTGGTGTCCCCAAACTAATAGTTTTAAAGAGGTTGTGAATATATTGCAGTTAACGTTATTTAATGTTAAAATCATCTTGGTGCTTTTTATTAAATTTTAATTATTAATGAGGTCTAAAAGGATGTAGAGGCGGAAACTCTTAGCAGGAAAATTAGGACATTTGGGGGCAGATTATTGATCGGCCATGGAAAGCGACTTTCTAAAACAGCCTTTCTGTCATCAGCAGGCATTTACCTGCAATGACAAAGCTCTAATCTCTTTCTGTAATATACTGTATACAATAAACACGTACAAATGATGGTAAAGTAGGACTTCTTTAACCTAGTAGGTTCTTTTTAAAGCTAGATATTGCTAGAGTCTGATTTGTGGGCTGAATTTGGGGGAAACAAGGCAAGCACTCCGCTAGGGATTAGACACTGAGCAGAAAATCAGATTATCACAGATTGCTGAGTACATACGGACCTGAGAACATGTGACTCGCTTGTGGTTTCTCTGTGTGTTTGTGTTTGGCAGGCTTTGATTTAAAGGCACTGTCTGCTTTACAGAACACGCGCCTGCAGAAGCACACAGCTGGGGACACATCTTCGGTTTGCTACGTACACAACTAGCTGCAGGTTTTTTGTCACTTCTGTTTTGCTAGATGGAAAGAGGGTTACATATTTAGACACTATTCTTCCGCACTCGGAATGTCTTGTCGATGGGAGAAGCCATGTGGCTAATGTCCTTTCCAGGTCTGCGAGACCCAGCTAAGGCCAACATATTTGGGGATTCACTCGGTAGATCTTCTCAGGATTCGTACTTGGAGAGCTGGCCCATTACAAACTCATGAAAAAAAAATTGTTGCGTCTCAGTAATGCTGATCTCTTAACCACTTAAGACCCAGACCATTATGCAGGTAAAGGACCTGGCCCCTTTTTGCGATTCGGCACTGCCTCGCTTTAACTGACAATTGCCCGTTCGTGCGACATGGCTCCCAAACAAATTGGCGTCCTTTTTTAACCACAAATAGAGCTTTCTTTTGGTGGTATTTGATCACCTCTGCGATTTTTTTATTTTTTGCGCTATAAACAAAAATGGAGCGACAATTTTGAAAATTCAATATTTTAAAAATGTTGCTATAATAAATATCCCCAAACAAATATATAAAAATACCTTTTTCCTCAGTTTAGGCCGATACGTATTCTTCTACATAGTTTTGTTTAAAAAAAAATTTTTTATAGCGTCTACCAAATAGGGGATAGTTTTATTGCATTTTTATTAATATTTTTTTTTCTAGTAATGGTGGTGTCCAGGTTTTTTTTTTATCATGACTGCGACATTATGGCGGACACATCGGACACTTTTGACACTATTTTGGGCCATTTTAATTTTTACAGCGAAAAGTGCTATAAATGTGCACTGATTACTGTGAAAATTACCCTGGCAGTGAAGGGGTTAACCTGTAGGGGGCGCTGCAGGGGTTAAGTGTTTCCTAGGGAGTGATTACTACTGTATGGGGGCGTGGCTTGGCATGTGACATCACTGATCGTCATTCCCTATGACAGGGTACAGACGATCAGTGGCAGTTACTCTAGAAAGAACGGGGAAAGGTTTGTTTACACTTGCCTTTCCCAGTTCTTCAGCTCTGTGACCCGATCGCGGAACACCGGCGGCAAACGGGTCCGCGGGGACGGTCACGGAGAACAGGACCAGGTCGCGAGTGGGCCACCCCGGGCTCTTTACAGGCGACGTACAGGTACGTGCTTGTGCCCAACCATGCCCTTCTGCTGGTGTATATCGGCATGAAGGGGTCCTCAAGCTGTTAAAGTGGATTTAAACCCGATTTCATGAAATTTGAGCTGGGCACATATCTGCAGTATTTTGTTATTGCTTTTCAATGAGCTAAGTCCCATAGCTTTCTCCTTAACAGTTCCTCTGTTATCAGCCTAAGAACTTTTTTTTGACTTTTTAGACAAAAGCAGCCAGAATCTTTTGTCAAAGGAGATTGCTAAAATCGATTAGCAGAGAGCAGCTCCTATTACAAAACCGCTCTGAGAGTCTCTGCCTATGAGGAGAGGGGGTGTGTGCCTTTCCTCCAATCAGCAATGTTGGCTATCTTGGCTGTATGCCCAGACATCACACTCTGTTAATCAGGAAGAGAAAATCTCCCAACAAAATCTGAACTTTCTAAACAGTATATAAATGTGAAGACAGCAGATATACATATAAAACCTATGTAGGGAGATTTGGTTCATCTCTGTATCTGAGGCTGTTCACTTCACTGCGTGTGTGGAGGGTTTACATTTAATTTAAGCCTCATACACATGGATTATCCAACGGGAATTGTGTGATAGCAGGGTTTTGTCGGAAAATCCGACCGTTTCTAGGCTCCATCAGACAATTGTTGGATTTTCCACCAACAAATGTGGGATAGCATACTTTAAAATTTTCCATCAAATGTGTGTTGTCGGATTTTCCGATCGTGTGTGCACAAGTCCGTCGGACAAAACTTTAAAGTACAAACACTTATGCTCAGAAGCAATGCTCATCATAACGCAACATTGGCAGAAGTTGCCCAAAGGGTGCCGCTAAATTGCTGAAAAACCACATTGTTTTGTGTTTGTTGCCTGACAATTCATTGCCGTTTTTGTATGCAAGACAAGTTCAAGGCTAACGCCCTTAGGACAAAAGGCTTACGCTTTGTCTGCAGAAAATCTGATTGTGTGTGCAAGGCTTTACAACCTCTCTGTAACCAGTTCCTGTCTACATTCATGCACTCCATGTAATGGCCGCATGGTATTTTTCAAGGCTGGTTCTGACACTGACAACTTTTTGTATTTTTATTTACCCAGTTATATGGACTATAAAGAATTCCTATGCAAAAATAATTACATCTGTGTGCTTTTGTTTTCAACACTGCATTCCAAAAAAAAACCTTTAGCAATACACACCAGACTGAACATGTGCAGAGTGCCCCCAAAGGCTCTGTACTATAAGCAGATACTTTGGGGACAGTAAAAGAAGGGGAGGGTCAGAGAAGGCAGGATCTAACAGCCTTTTGACACAATGCAGAGGATTAACCCCTTAGGTTCCACAGGGCGTTTTTAACATTCATGATTTACTGCATATACAGACTGATTCTACTGTTGTGGGCTTAGAACCACTTTAAATGATAGTGTATCTACATACTGTATGTGTAAGAAAATCTTCAAACTTTTAATAGGTTCTTACTAGGTTTTGGGTTCACTGCCACCAAGGGTTGGTGACAAACCCTTGTACAAATCCACCAATTGTGAAATTTTAGCACAAAACCTTGCAGGTTGGCAATCAGAAATGTCTGCCATGCAGTGCAAAGACTTTGCTCACAAAAGCCAATAAGGGGGAGCTCACAGATGCCATATTGTCAGAATCTGATGGGTTAGGATGCGAGAGACGGCCATTCTGTGTAGGTTGTGTGTTCCTTTTTTTTTTTTTTTTTTTTATATATATAGCTTTGTTCAGTAAAACATTTGCAAATTCCAAGATTTTTGTTTTTACCTTTTCCTTGCAGCTGAGAAGTAGGAAGGGAACAGTCTGCCGTTCCTCTGTTCTGCTATTCCGTGTTAGCTGCTGAATGGGTTCTGCCATCTCTGCAATAAAAATAAAGCATGTTAGTGGACTTGCCTTCTGCTTCATTGAATTGTATTCTCAAACATTTGCTTGAGGTTTCCAAAAACTGAAAAATAGGGACTGCTTTTGAGTATGTTGGTTACCCGACTATGTCTGGCTTCAGTACTTTCGGTTACAGACCCAAAAATGCTTGCCGAAAAAGTATCGGAATGTCTGATCTCTATACTTGTTCTGGGTCAGTGACTGTCATCATTGAAGCCAAACCGTGTCTACCAGGGAAATTACATATTTTACATAGTTACACAAGTCCATCAAGCCCAACCTTTGAAAAGGAGATGTCCACAGTGACAGCCACTGTTCTTTTTGACAGAGTTCTATTGGGCCAAAACACATTTGTAATGTGGTGCAATAACGACACATCGAAGGGAGTGCATTACAACACATGACAATGAATGCTGTCGTACCTTGTGGTGGGCTGCTTTGGAATGAAAAATGCTGCATGTCCACCTTTTTGTTCTGTTCTGTTGTAGCGAGCCGCTGAGAGCCTGAGCCGGCGCTCCATCCCCTGCACAGCCCAGCACTCCAGTGAGCGAGGAGAGAGCAGAGAGCTGCTGATTGACAGTCATCAGCTTTCTGCTTTCGGAACTGAGAACCGATCAGCGGCGTTCGATTTCTTTGTTCTCAGTGTAGACATGCTGGGGGACAGATGCAGCCTCGGACCGATGCTGTGTCTATAGGTATATGAATCAAAAAAACAAAACATACTTTTCTTTTTTAATGCAACATACACTACATTACCAAAAGTGTTGGGTGCATTTTTTCACACACATGAAATTTAATGGCATTGCAGTCTTCAAAATTGAGTTGGCCCACCCTTTGCAGCTATTACAGCTTCAACTCTTCTGGGAAGGCTGTCCACAAGGTTTAGGAGTGTGTCAATGGTATTGTTTGGCCATTCTTCCAGAAGTGCATTTGTGAGGTCAGGCACTGATGTTGGGCAAGAAGCCTGGCTTGCAGTCTCCGCTCTAATTCATTCCAAAGGTGTTCTATCGGATTGAGGTCAGGATTATGGTATGGGGTTGGACTTGGCCCCTTAGTTCCAGTGAAGGGAAACTATAAGGCACCAGCCTACCAAGGGGATAGCCCCTTAATGTTCCAACATGACTGCACACCAGTGCCCAAAGCAAGGTCCATAAAGACATGGATGAGTGAGTTTGGGGTGGAGGAACTTGACTGGCCTGCCAAACATTCCCATAGACACACTCCTAAACCTTGTGGACCGCCTTCCCAGAAGAGTTGAAGCTGTTATAGCTGCAAAGGGTGGGCCAACTCAATATTGAACCCTATGATGCCATTAAAGTTCACGTGCGTGTAAAGGCAGTCCTACATGGATGTGGGTTGGTGGCCCCAAAATTGATGTGCTGCTTACATGCACATCTGTCAAGTTGGGACAAGTGGTTGTCCATGTGGCCTATGCGTACGCATACACTTACATGGGCTGGCTGTTCAAGCCGCATAAACACTTGGTCTGCAAGCCTCAGCATCCATGTTGATGAGGTCTAAATCTTTTTCTAATGGGATATTGGCAGCAGTAAAGGACTCTGATAGAATTCCTCTGAAAAAGTCAGATGGGGCACACACATGGTCGTAATTTCCGATGGAAAAAGTCCTTATAGGCTTACCTGTAGGTACAAGTGGTGTAACCGAGTTTACAACTTGGTAGTTTTAACCAGATATGTACTTGCTGCCCTATAGCCCTTGCACAGGATCCTGTTTTATTCCTATTTGTTATTTGTGCTTTTTGTGCTTTTCTTTAAACTGTGGGCCTTTGGTAAACCTCCATCCAGTAATTTTGCCTTCAGCCTCTGCCAGGAACATCCAAGACTGGGAGCTTGCTAATCTCATTGAGATATTCAGGTCATGCTGGCATTAAGTGCTGCTTAATAACCAGAGAGTTTTATCTAATTCACAGAAGTTAACCACTTCCCAACATCCGCTTTCCCCAGAGTAGGAGAGTTATCATTTTCCATCGAAATCCTGCAGATGGCACACGTTTTGTTGGCCAAGGAAATGAGTGCGATGCACAAATTAAGAAGAGACTCGCCGGAATAAAACATGGTGGCAGAATTATAGTTGGTGCGTCGCCTAAATATTTTTTGGGATATTTTTGTTAGTAATGACTTGGTATTTATTTTTTCCCTCTTGCAAAATATCTCGAATGGTAGAGAACCAGTCATACCGCTTATAATGGTTAAGCATTTAATTTGGATGGGGCACCTATTTGTTATACTTTGCTATCTTGATCTTTGTCACCCACAGCTTCAGACACCTTATTGTCTATAAATCGCCTCCTGTGCCCCTGCTGAAGAGGGCAGTGAGGTCCTAACTTTTTTACATTCCCACATCCATCCGATTTGCAGCACTACACTCAGATCTCAATAGACTGTCTTTTGTTGAAGAGTTTCTAGAGGGTGTTTCAGAATTTAAGTACCTGTCCTTACAGACAAACCTGGGGGGTGGGGGCAGTTACATGAAACCCCCACCTTTTATAATTCAGAATGTAAAATACACTGTTATGCCGCATACACACGATCGGCTTTTCTGACGGAATTTCGCTCAAGCTTGGCTTGCATACACACGGGCACACAAAAGTTCTCGGAACATTCGACCATCAAGAATGTGGTGACGTACAACACTACGATGAGCCAAAGAAATGAACTTCAATGCTTCTGAGCATGCGTCTGAATTTTGCGCATCGAAATTTCTACATTTCCGATTTGGAATTTTTTCCATCTGAAAATTTGAGAACTGGCTCTCAAATTTTTGTTGGCGGAAATTCCGACAGCGAGAAGTCTGATGGAGCCTACACACACAAAAACTCACATCGGACTTTTCTTTTTGGAAATTCCGACTGTGTATGGAGCATTAGGCTTAGTTTACAAAGATGGCAAAAGGGCGGTAAAAACTAATTGTAAAGTACAGTGCTGCTGCTTGGTTTGTTGAGCGGTCATGATGATTTCCTTTGTGGTGTGGCAAATTTAACTTGGCGTGCAACTGTTTGACAGGCGATACTGCGTGAAGTCGATGCAAATGTGCCATGACTGTGTGCCAGCCGTGGGGTTGTTGCGGAGTATTGCATAGAAAAATTCCACTTTTGGGAGGGGGGGGGGGGGGCATTAAGTAGGCAGCAGTGTCCTCTCCTGAACTCCTTCAAAGCTACTGCCTACTAAAACTGATCCACCAGGGGTATAAACTCTCTGACCAATTGAATGAGGCCATAAAAGATTGTTATATGTAGATATACATTTTGGATTTCACATATAAATATGCAGTATATATTCTTTTGTGAAAAGGGTTGTAAAGGTACAATTTTTTTCCCCTAAATAGCTTCCTTTACCTTAGTGCAGTCCTCCTTCACTTACCTCATCCTTCCATTTTGCTTTTAAATGTCCTTATTTCTTCTGAGAAATCCTCACTTCCTGTTCTTCTTCTGTCTGTAATTCCACACAGTAAAGTAAGGCTTTCTCCCTGGTGTGGAGTGTCGTGCTCGCCCCCTCTCTTGGACTACAGGAGAGTTGGGACGCCCACTAACACACAGGTCCCAGGAAATCGCCTGTCCACTCCTAGAGCGCAGCGCGACTCGCACATGCGCAGTGAGTGCCCGGCCGTGAAGCCGAAAGCCGTCACGGCCACGTGCCCACACTGTGAATAGAGGCACTGGCGGGGGGGGGGGGGGGGGGGGAGTCGCGGAACTCCAGGCGACCGCGTCGCTGGTCCGTTTAGCAGCTAACTTTTTGTAGCTGCTGACTTTTAATAAACAGTAAACTTCTGCCCCACTTGTTTTAGCCACACATTACTTAGGATCTTAGGATCAATTGAACAAAGGATATTATCTATCCCCTATACTTATTAAACATATTAAACATATTTACTCCACAATTTTTTTTTTTTTCTTCTCCTCTCTCCTGCCTCTACCCCCTGGTTTCCCCTTAAAATCTCAGGATTACCCTACGATAAGCAACTTCACTTCTTCAAAGAATCCTACCTACCCCTATTAATATCCTAGGAAAGGAGGAGTGGTAAAAGGGAGGTAAATATTTAGAGAAGTAAAAACCCCCAGATAGGGTGGAATGCAATACAACTGATAGGCAGTATAGTCAGTAGTTGGCTAGGAATAATCATTTTGAGACAATGTATTTGTGTGTATATGTGTATAATGTTTATTTAATTGTCGAGTAGTTTTTATATGTAATGTGTAATTATGTGTTGTACAGTTGGAAAAGGTGGAAAATTTGTTTAATAAATACATTTTTGAAAAAAAAAAAAAACAGTAAAAGACTGGAACTCCGCTTAAAATCTTTTTTGGAGATACAGCTGTACACTTGCTGTGTCATGTGGTTGTGATTGGTGCTGTTACTTCGCCTTATCTGTCTGTGAGATGCGAGTTTGGTCATACAGTTGTATGGCTGAACTCGCATTAGATTCCACACTAAAATTAGATTGCATGGGAGTTTTCACCTATGCAATACGATTGATTCATGTGTGAGTTCACAGTTCGCACTGTAATCTGTTAACCGATCTGGGGGTGTCCTTAACAATTATAATGTAGAGGTAGACCGAAATATCGGCCGGTGACGCGTCATATTCGGCTCCCCCATCACAGACTGCTCCGGAAGTGCTGTGGCTGCTAACTGCGCATGCCTTCCAAACGCATCTGCGATGCGTTCCAATGCATTTACAACATTGCACACCAGCAAAGCCGCCATTCAGAGCGACGTGGACTTAGGGGAAAATGGCCAGTCGGCCTCACGTCCTCGCTTCGCTCGGACGGCTCGCTCCGCTCGCTCGGCCTCCTTGCTCTTTTTTTTAACATCCTCCAATCCAAGGGGATGTTAAGGAAAGAACCTGGATGCCGAACGAGGTTTCGCTGGTGTGCAGTGTTGTAAATGCATTGGAACGCATCGCAGATGCGTTTGGAACGCATCGCGCATGCGCAGTTGGCCGCCACAGCACTTCCGGAGCAGTCTGTGATGGGGAGCGGAGTATGACGGTACATCGGCCGATATTTGGCCATTTTTGATAAATTGGCATCGTCCGATTATTATCAAAATTAGGCCGATATTTTACACTGACCGCCGTTCCTCCTCCCTTCTCCACACTCAGCGGCTCTGGCAGCATCAAGCACCGCGCTGAGTGTGAAACGGACAAGTAATAGAGAGAAGAGAGAAAGGAGCGGTCAGCTAGATGTCGGGGGTGGGCGGGACCCAGCAGCTATATTACACCAGCCAATGGGATGTTATGTGGGCGGGCCACTACGTGTGTGGCCCCGCCTCATTTCTAAAGCAGCCCAAACATCGGCTGGTGTAATTTAGCTGCTGGGTCCTGCCTACCCCCGACATCGAGCTGACAGCTCCTCTCTCTCCCCTCTCTTTAAGTTTCACACAGTTGGTTACATACCGCTTAGTGTGAAACCTGCCAGTTCCAATCCGGGGCCACCTGCCAGTTCCAAGCCGGGGCCACCTGCCAGATCCAAGCCGGGGGCCACCTGCCAGATCCAAGCCGGGGGCCACCTGCCAGATCCAAGCCGGGGGCCACCTGCCAGATCCAAGCCGGGGGCCACCTGCCAGATCCAAGCCGGGGGCCACCTGCCAGATCCAAGCCGGGGGCCACCTGCCAGATCCAAGCCGGGGGCCACCTGCCAGATCCAAGCCGGGGGCCACCTGCCAGATCCAAGCCGGGGGCCACCTGCCAGATCCAAGCCGGGGCCATTTGTACTGAGGACATGAAGTGTGTGCTAGAGTGACAGGAGTAAGCAGGAAGGAGTAGAGTGGGTGAGGGGTGTGTGTGTTTTTTTTATTATCGGCCACAGAAATCTGCATCATATATCGGCCGCCCCAATTTATAAATATCGGCATCTGGCAGAGAAAAACCCATATCTGTCTAATTCTAATATGACACCCGCAGCGATTTGCAGAAGGCAGTGTGAACGGCCTGCGGGAGAGATGCGATGCGGGAACCAGTGATGTAATCACGCTGGTTCCCGCATTGCATCAATGTGTACCTATGCTAAAATTTATATCTTCAGTCTCCATCAGAACAGTGTGTAATGCATAACTGTCACTTCTGGGTGCAATTTACAATTTTAGGATTCGGTATAAATTTCCACCCACAGCAGTTAAATAATTCTAACCCACCGATTATTCCACATCATTGCAGAGCCGGACCCTTTCCTTTTTTCTCAAAAGGCAGGGAATTGAGCTTAATAAAAGATTTGTGTCTTTTGACATTATCCGATCTGTTTCAGTCCCAAGTGCTGCTAACTCCCTACAATCCCTCCTTATTACCGCGTAGGAGCAGACTGAAGGCAGACCCCTAAAAACTATTTGTTTCTGCTTTTACAATTCATTCTGACGTGGGACTGACGCACTCTAGCAAATTTCTGTCACATTTGTTAAAGCATTGCATCAATTCTCTATGGCTTTTGTTGACATTGACATGAATGCAGGGAGCACTTATGGAGATTTAACTTGTAAATAGTTTTCTGGGGCTCATGCTGACCCAGAAGTATGGTTTTGTGACAGGGGTGTCCATAACCTGTATCCTAGCTAGCGGTAGTTGTGCACCCCCAATGCCCAGGGTAGAGGGTGAGGGCTAGCAGTAGTTGTGCATCCCCAACGCCCAGGGTAGAGGGTGAGGGCTAGCAGTAGTTGTGCACCCCCCCTAATGCCCCAGATTCGAGGGTGAGGTCTAGCAGTAGTTGTGCACTCCCAATGCTCATAGTAGAGTGAGAGGGCTAGCAGTAGCTGTGCACCCTCAATACCCAGGGTAGCGGGTGACGGCTAGCGGTAGTTGTGCACCCCCAATGCCCAGGGTAGAGAATGAGGGTTAGCAGTAGTTGTGCACCCCCAATGCCTAGAGTAGAGGGAGAGGGCTAGCAGTAGTTGTGCGCACCCCCCAATGCCTAGAGTAGAGGGAGAGGGCTAGTAATAGTTGTGCACCACCAATGCCCAGAGTAGAGAGAGAGAGATGGTCAGACTGTGGACTGTATTTCTCTTGAGCCAGCAATAAATTCATATTAATTTTAATTACATTTATATGAATTAAAAAGTCGAAATGTACTACAATTCTATATAAAAACATTTTTAAACTGTAATTATTCTCGGTTTCGGTTTTCGGCTAAGTACATCCTGCATTTTTAGTTTCGGCACCAACATTTCCATTCGGTGCACCTCTAATTAAATCCTTATGCTGCTAGCATTAGTAAATGGATAGGAAGATGTCTTTACTTGTGGTAAATGATTTTTTTACATTTCTTCAGTTACTTCTTAGTTCCCAGGCAAATTATATACATCCCGTTAGTCTTATAGAGGAAGGGACTTTCTTGACACTTTCTGTGTTCAATAAGATTAGGTAACAGAAGTGGCGTTCCGTCAGCTGAATACTTACTGCGCTTGGGCAAGTTTGGTAATCTGACAGAACACCTGCACTCATAAGATGCCAGCGGACATCTTGGTACACCCAGCTACGTCTTGCATTTCACCAATAAAGTGAGTGTGTATATAAATAAACATAATATATTCAGATCTGTCATGCTGTTTTCATGTTACATTTTCAAAGCATAAAGGTTTAGCGCAGAGTAATGCGTGGTTTGCCAAGATTGCCTCCGCCACCTTCCTACTGCTGGCATTTAGCTTCTTTCAAAATGAAACCTTTTAAAAACGGCATCACAAATGTCCATATACTATATTTATATGCACTCAGTTTATTGCTAAAATGACTGAAATTTAAGATGTAGCTGAGTGTGGTAAGATGTCTACTGCTCTGTCAGATTAGCAAACCTACTATGCATGCGCAGTAAGTATTCAGATGATGGAACGCCGTTTCCGTTACCTAATCTGATGGGTTGCCGATTCTGCTGAAACACCTGCATGCCCAAACTAAAGTAAATGAGGTGAAAAACCTCTTGTGCAGCAGCCCCCTTTTTACTTACCTGAGCCTGATCGTTCCTGCGCCGGTGACGAGCAAACCTGCTCCAGCCAGTGTCTCGGGTCCTGATTGGATCGATCGATAGCAGCACAGCCATTGGCTCCTGGTGCTGTCAATCAAATCCAATGACACAGGAGACGGGCAATGCAGCTGAGTCCTGCTGTCTGTGTTGATGGACTCTGCAGCAGGACACAGGAGCGCGCCCATACAGGTGCCCCAAAGGAGAGCGCTTATCCAACGGGGCACTTGAGGAGGATCGGGGGCACTCTGTGCAAAACCAACTGCACAGAGGAGGTATGACAGGTTTGTTTAAAAACAAAAAAAAAAACTAACATTTACATATCCTTTAACCACTTCCCGCACAGCCTATAGCAAAATGACGGCCAGGAGGTGGTTTAGTTATCCTGACTAGACGTCATATGATGTCTTTCAGGATAACAGCCGGCATGTGCCACCTCAAGTGTCACCCCTACCTCTCTGCTAGGTTCCTAGCTTGGCACTCAAGGCTGCTCTGCAAGCGTTGTCTCTGCTGGTATTGAAGTGGTTAATTATTAAAAATGAATCAAATTGTGTTTTCAGTGTTTGGTGCTCAGATGCAGCCCTGTTTTTTCTTTACTGAAAGCGGCAGATTAATAAATACTGGAAATGGCTTTGATGTTAAAGCTTAAATGCAATTTTAATGATTCGGTTAATGTATTTTATAATTGAGGAATACAAAGGTCCATGACATAAAGCAAAAATAAATCTTGTTTGTTCTTATCTGAAAAAATTCTGTTTGGTGTCTATGGGCTGCTGTTCTCTGCTCATTATGTGTGCTTTGTGCCTTCTTATTGAATACATGTGTTTTGTCCCCCCTCCGAATTAACTTTACAGAATACATGAGTATTTTTCAGGCAAAGTCCACGCTCCTAGCCAATAGGTATTATAAATAGGCCAATATTGTCTTTTTAGTTAATGTGTGTTTCTCCCTAATCTCTTTACCTTACATCTCAGATCCGAGTGTATAGGCAGAAGTGTTGAGGGTTCTATAGAGACATTAGCTGGCCCTTATCAAAGCAACAAGCTACCTTTTCCTATGAAATTCAGCAGCATTGTTTGAATGTAGGGCTGGGAGATTTACTGCAATTCCCATAAATCCTCTTATTACTGCGGCTTACACACGAGGCAGCCATGGAAAGCACTCTCTGGGCCTTGCCGTGTCTACATGGTAACGGCTCAAGGATCAACATGCAAGGTCACTAAATGCACTCAATGCCATTTCCCAAGTGTGCATGCTGTTCTCCTACAGACTGTGTTTGGATAAGTGCTTTAATGCAGTTTTTTTTTTAACCATAGTGAGGCAAGAGCCCAGTAAATTCTTCCAAACCCTAAAAAAAAATAAAAAAAATACTCTGAATAAAAGTATTGCTGGAAAGCAAAATTTGTATTTGAATGCAAAATGTATTTAAGACACACAGAAGAAAGTGTCAGCAAGCTTAGCCCCATTGTTGATGTAAGTCAGGGATCCTCAAACTACGGCCCTCCAGCTGTTGCGGAACTACACATCCCATGAGGCATTGTAAAACGCTGACATTCACAGACATGACTAGGCATGATGGGAATTGTAGTTCCTGAACACCTGGAGGGCCGTAGTTTGAAGACCCATGATGTAAGTGGTTGTATTAACTCTCAGCATTCGGTTGCTGCAGTAATAACCTCCGGTGTCGGTGGCAGTAATGTTAATTCCCGGCTTTGGCATTGGTGGCTGCAGTAATGACCCACCAGCATTGGTGTCAGTGGCTCCAGTAATGATCCCCCAGAATTGGCGTCGGTGGCTGCAGTCTTGACCCACCAGCATTGGAGTCGGTGGCTGCAGTCTTGACCCACCAGCATTGGAGTCGGTGGCTGCAGTCTTGACCCACCAGCATTGGAGTCGGTGGCTGCAGTCATGACCCACCAGCATTGGAGTCGGTGGCTGCAGTCATGACCCACCAGCATTGGAGTCGGTGGCTGCAGTCATGACCCACCAGCATTGGAGTCGGTGGCTGCAGTCTTGACCCACCAGCATTGGAGTCGGTGGCTGCAGTCTTGACCCACCAGCATTGGAGTCGGTGGCTGCAGTCTTGACCCACCAGCATTGGAGTCGGTGGCTGCAGTCTTGACCCACCAGCATTGGAGTCGGTGGCTGCAGTCTTGACCCACCAGCATTGGAGTCGGTGGCTGCAGTCTTGACCCACCAGCATTGGAGTCGGTGGCTGCAGTCTTGACCCACCAGCATTGGAGTCGGTGGCTGCAGTCTTGACCCACCAGCATTGGAGTCGGTGGCTGCAGTCTTGACCCACCAGCATTGGAGTCGGTGGCTGCAGTCTTGACCCACCAGCATTGGAGTCGGTGGCTGCAGTCATGACCCACCAGCATTGGCGTCGGTGGCTGCAGTCATGACCCACCAGCATTGGTGTCGGTGGCTGCGGTAATGACCCCCCAGCATTGGCGTTGGTGGCTGCGGTAATGACCCCATAGCATTGGCGTCGGTGGCTGCGGTAATGACCCCCCAGAATTTGCTGCGGTAATGACCCTCCCCAGCATTGGCGTCAGTAATGACCCTCCCCAGCATTGGTGTCGGTGGCTGCGGTAATGACCCCCCCCCCAGCGGTGGCTGCGGTAATGACCCCCCCAGCATTGGCTGCAGTAATGACCCCCCCTAGCATTGGCTGCGGTAATGACCCCCCCCCAGCATTGGCGTCGGTAATGACGCTCCAGCATTGGCATCGGTGGCTGCAGTAAAGGCCCCCCCCCAGCATTGGCGTCGGTTATGACCCTCTAGCATTGGCGTCGGTGGCTGCGGTAATGACCCTCCAGCATTGGCGTCGGCTGCAGTAAAGACCCCCCCAGCATTGGCGTCGGTAATGACCCTCTAGCATTGACGTCGGTGGCTGCGGTAATGACCTTCCAGCATTGGCGTCGGTGGCTGCAGTAATGACCCTCCAGTATTGGCATCGGTGGCTGCAGTTATGACCCCCACCATTGGCGTCCGTGGCCCCAAACATTGGAGCCACTGACTGCAATAGTAACTTACAGAATTGCTGTGAGTGGCTGCAATAAGCCTCAGCATTGTTGTCAATGTACATAACCAGAATTTGGCTCATACGCGCAATCAGATAATCGGACACAAAATACAGCTTTCAGCTTAGGTTCACACTGACTGCGGGAATTAAATCGTACCCCCTCGTATCTGTTTACTCAACATAATATTTTTCACATTATACAAAAAAATATATATTTTTAATTTTAAAGCATATTTTTTCCAAAATATTGTGTACCACAAATATGGTGTGACATAACAAACGGCAACAATCGTAATTTTATTCTCTAGGGTGCCGGATTTGAGAGTAGTGTGAATAGTCAAACTATACAGATGAAAATAATTAAAAAATATACAAAAAAAAATGAAGGAAGAAAAATAAAAAATTAATAAACGTGGCTGCAGTGACTGTAATTGCAACTTTTGGTTTTCTCATTTGTTTGAGATCCGTGACCCAAAGTCCTGAAGTCACTGATCAGCATGCGTTTCCTTCTGTTGATACCATGCTTGTTTTGTGTTCTGTATTGAGACTCGGGAATGCATTATTAAACCGTCCCTGACATTCCACTATACAGTCCAAATAACATCATTGGAATGCACTCTATGGAGTGATGTGACAGCTGACCTCGGTTTCCATGTTTCTTGTCACTGTGTGTAAAGAATTACGACTAATCTCCCATGTTCCACGTGATTTGGCTGTCACTTGTGCTCATGCACAGAGAATAGATCCTGTGATGTAAATCCCTAGTTAGAAGTCTTGTGAGTATTGGAGGGTTTGATGGGCTGTCCTGTTTGCTTTGACACTTCCTGTGTTGAGCTTTGGAAACCGGACTCGAAACTGAATGCGGCAAATCTATTGTATTGTAGCTGCAATTTACAGCTACATCGGATGAATCTCCTCACGGTAGGTCAGTGGGAGAGAAAGTGAAATCATCTTCCCAACTAACAAAGAGAGACCTGTCCATTTGAATATTAGATTTCTTTAAAGTGGATCCACTTGGAAAAGTGTGCTTTCTGTGTAAAGTCTAAAAATCTTGTGCGGGGGAAATAAATTCTAAATGGACCCCTAAGCTAGTGTCGGAATGTACATTTGGTGTTCCTAACCCCACAACAGTAAAATCTGTCTGGGATCACTGGTTCGGACAGCACCACCAACACCCAAACACACTGCTTCTTACCAAAAGGAAAATAAAAACTTGCAAGACAGTATATCAATAGCGGCTCTTCAACAGCAAAGGAGGCAGCAGCTCCTTTAGTACAAGTCGACAATCCTGAATGCCTCCCAAGATAGGATCCTCCGCAGCATGAGCATAATCGGGCCCTTAAAGGGGTTGTAAAGGTTTTTTTTTTTTCTAAATAGGTTCCTTTAAGCTAGTGCATTGTTGGTTCACCTAACGCTTTCCTTCGATTTCCCTTCTAAATCATTTTTTTCTTTGTCTGAATTTCTCACTTCCTGTTTATCTTCGGTAAGCTTGTCCCCATGATCTAAGCCATTCTAGCTGGGGGATAGTCGGCGTGCTCCCCCCTCCCTTTTACTACATGTGTTCACAGCATCTCCCCGCAGGGATGTGGTCTGAAGGGAGGGGGTGAGCACGCTGACTAACCCCCAGCCAGAACGGCTCGGATGATGGGGGCAAGCTTACTGAGGAGGTACAGGTAGTGAGAAATTCAGACAAAAAACATTTAGAAGGGAAATGGAAGGAAAAGGTAAGTGAACGAACTAACAATGGACTAGCTTTTAGGAAAAAAAAAAACCTTTACAACCCCTTTAAGAACTTAGGGGGGCTGAGAAGGCTGCTGCACACATAGCACTTACTTGAGCCCCATCTTGATCCATTGTTGCGCAAAAAACTCTATCTGGATTCTCTCTCCTGATTGGCTGAGACACATAGTAGGCACTATTGGTTCCTGCAGAAAGGAGAGAGAGATGAGGGCGCGCTAGTGAGGCTGGGTTTCTGGTCCTTAGTAGCAGTGGAAAGATGGTTGCTACTACTGTCAATCAAAAGCAGTGAGCCAATGAGGAAAGAGAGGGGGCAGGGCCAAGCAGCAGCACTGAATGAATACACAGAGCAGCTTCTTGGTTTGGGTGCCCTTATATCAAGCTGCTTGCTATGGGGGGCACTTGGCAGGAGGTAGGAGTCAGGAGCACCGGCGAGGCACCTGAGAACAGGAGGATCTGGGCTGCTCTGTGCAAAACCATTACACAGAGCAGGCAAGTATAACATGTTTATTATTTTTAAACAAAAACAAGAGTTTAAAATCTTTTCAAATGTTGCACTTAACAACATTGTCATGGCAAGTTGGCAACCAAACCAAAATTGTCAGGACTTTAATAGGCACTTTGTATAGTCACTGGTGGCTTTATCAATGGTCTGATTATAGGAGCTTTGTGTGAATGTTTGCATGAAAATCTGACTTGCCTGTCCAGGCCCACTATGTCGTCACCTGAGGTCTCCTGGATGCCGCCGCTGCTAATGTAAGGTAATCATGACGTGATTACCGGCTTCACTTCCTGGTTCCTTACTGCACATGTGCGAGTCGCGCTGCACGATTCCACTGGTCCCTGCTGTCTTCTGGGACCTGTGTGGCTCCCAGAAGCCCACACAAAAATAAGGAGAACACGCAAACTCCAGGCAGGTATTGCTATGGTTGGGATTTAAACCGATGACCCTGGTGTTGCTAGGTGGAAGTGCTAACCACTTAGCTGATCTACTAAATCTGGGGCACTCAGAATCTGGTGCAGATGTGCATAGTAACCAATCCACTTCTAGGTTTTTGTTTTTTTAACAAGCTGAACTTAGAAGCTGATTGAGACTGGTTACTATGCACAGCTGCACCAGTTTCAGTAAATCGTCCCCACTGTGTTACTCATTTTAGGGGTTATAATGTATTTGTCACATCAATACAAGTACTAATTATTGTAGTAGTATCACTTAATACGTTGGTATCACATGGAAATTCTTATACTGGAATGTAGATATTAACACATTGGTACTGGTACCAGGAAAATAAGCAAGCTCCGGGAGGCAGTGGAGGACAGAAAAGCCTGGCACCCAATGGTCTGAGGTCACTAATAGTCGGACACCACTAAATGACTGAAGAACAACTGTTGCCATGCCATGCATACACTGCTCCATTAGTGTGCCAGCAATGCATTTAACCGTTTTACTCTGTGCCTGAGGCTGCACAACTAATACACATACATGTGGTACTGAATAGAGGGCATACCATGGATGTTCTCTGATTTTTTTTGGTGCAATCCCGCTTTGAGGCCACATGAAAATGTATACATGACAAAGCGTTTGCATAAAGAACCAAGAAATAGTTGTAAGGGATGCACTTATGCCAGTTAGTACCAAGACTAAGTACCAATACTGTTTCTCAAGTACTCACCGATACAAATTGCCAATACCTATTCTTATGCTGGCCATACACTATACGAAAAACCGGCCGAAATTCAGTCATTCAGACAGTTAGTTCGTTTTTCGAACAGTTAATGGGCACAAAATCGATAATCGTTGGGATGTTTTTGAGCCAAAAAAACAAAGGACAAGTTTGAAAATTTTCTGCCAAACGAACGATAAATCGGAAGGTTAATGTGTTTTCCCGTCGGAACTTTCTGCACTAGGTATTTGTAAAAGAACGAACCACATCTTCTTTTTTTATTTATGTCCACTGAACGATTTATCGGTCATTACATGCACTATGTTCATTCGGACGATTTTTCGTAGAGTGTATGGCCAGCATTAGTGTCATGTACAGGGTTCACTTATGTGCAGTTTGATTTTAACAGTGGGATTTCACCCCCCTCCCCCCTTTGGTGCAACTTTATTCAGCGGTTCAGGCCGCGAATTGTGAAGTTCAATGACAATGGAAATCGCACCTGAACCATGCTCAAAATCATACCAGACTTTTTTTGTTTTTAAATGCTCTGCGGCCAGCCCGCACTTGGGGGAACCAGCTCCATTGAAGAGGCTACAGCTTCACATGTTATGCGAATCAGATTGCGGTTCAAACTTAATTTGCATAGATATGGACTTGAAAGTATCCGTTTTCGTATCAAAGCATTCGCACAAGTGCAAACTGGGGTTCTTGGTCCCTCTGTGCCCCCTAATAGACACAGTTTCACTTACGCATAGGCGGAGCTGGACAAGGTAAGCTGGGTTCCACAAGCCCCCTGCCCAAAGTGACTCCCGTCACACATAGATATGGACTAGAAAGTATTAATTTCAGTATCGGAGAATTTGCACAAGTACAGTGTCGGTATATGTGGACATGTAGGTATCAGTTTAAGCATCGGAGCATTTGCATAAGTAAAATACTGGTACCGGTATATGTGGATATGAAGGTATCGGTTTTAGTATCAAAGCATTTGCACAAGTACAGTGCCGGTATATGTGGACTTGAAGGTATCGATTTTAGTATCGGTGAGTACAACACCGGTATTTGTAATGGCATTTTTGGTGTTGTCACAGTACATTGTATCTGCAACAGTGCATACATGTATGGCTATGCTAAAACACTAAGGTCGTGCCTATAAACATGACACACTGGTTCTTACCATTTGGCACCTCCACCTGATGTCCTCTAGCTACGGTTTGCCAGTAATTCAGTAGACGGTCCTGTTCGCCATCTTCCATGGGCTCCGCTTCTTCCTCTACACTCCCGTTACTGTTATAAGCCGAATCTGAGCCCAAATCATCGGTCATGTTGTCCAGGTCATCTAAAGTGATCATCCCTGCCGTGGCCGGCTCCTGGACCCCTCCACTCATCCTGCATCCTTCACGTTGCATGGTGGTCCACAAGTACGAAGGTCTAGCTTAGCTGGGAATCCAGTTCTTGACCTAGAACCCTGAACTTGACTTTAGCCTAGAACTGTTCTCAACTTTTTGAGCTCTGTCTAGATGCTACTAAAGTTTACAGCCGTGTTTGGTAGAGCGCTAAAAGCTATCCAAACTATCAAAAAGATCCAGTGCTGCAAACTTTTTTTTGCCTGTGCCTGAAATGACTGTGCTTACCCAGAATGCAGTATTGCACAGTAGGTGACCCTACTGAAGTTTTGGTGAAACGAAAAGTGTCCTGACGTTGCTCTATATTCTGGAGCACCACATCCGCACACTTCCTCTGGTCACTGGATGTAAAGCGGACTTTAGCAGCCTTGTCTGTTGCTGTGTCTCTACTTGTAGCTGCCTTTTAAAAGCCGAGCTTAGAGGAGGCGGGTAGGAAGCCCTTGAGGGAGGGGAGAGGCACATACATACAGACACACATGCTCTCAGTCAGGTGGGGGGAGGAGAACGCTGTCAACTGCAATTTAACTCTTCCCTTGCCAGATCTCTGTAGACACTGACTGACGTGTGTTTGTGTCAATGCAGTGTGCTTGTTTGTTGCAACTAATGAGCTCTCTCTGAATCCATGACTTTAAAATTGTCAACGTGCAAAGGGGAATTTCTTGTTTTGAAGCCACCTGAGATTCTGGCCCAGCCTTTCCCTAACTTCATTCTGCCTCTTCGGTTACATGAAGGTAGTCTGTCTACCCTCAACGACATTGTCGTGCCGAGTAATCCTATTCCCAGGCGTGGCAGAGCACCCAATTTTGCACTTATGCCCAGTACACACGGTCGAAATTTCCGACCAAAAGTCTGATGTCAGCTTTTTGTCGGAAATTCCGACTGTGTGTTGTCTCCATTGGACTTTTCCTGTCGGCATTACCATTCGAGAGCTGGTTCTCAAATTTTCCGACGGAAAAAATTCCTATTGAAAATTCCAATCGTCTTGCAGGTGTCTCCAAACTATGCAGTTCCCATCATGTCTGTGAATGTCGTAGTTGTACAATGCCTCATGGGATGTGTAGTTCCACAACAGTTGAAGGACCGTAGTTTGGAGATCCCTGGTCTGTAGCAATTCCGAAGCGCAAAATTCCAATGCACGCTCGGAAACAATTAGACGCATACTCGGAAGCAGTCTTGTTGATTGGAGGTTAGACAGTGGAGATCTTGAGTGGAGAGTGAACAAGTTTTTGCTTTTGACTGCTGGGTTGCATTTTAGGTTCTTGTTGGGTCTTTTTCCTTGCAGCTTTTTAACACCTTTTTTTTCCTGGCACTTTTTTAAACAGCCTTTTTTTTTTATCCCCTTCAGCCTACTAATTAAGGGGAGTGGTTAATTGCTCACAGGTGCTTGAGGCCTATATAAAGTTCAGTCAAGCTCATCTTGAGTTTGCTGGAACTCTGTCCAAGTGAAACTGGACTAAGCGGTGAGTTAAAATCAAGACTTTAAAACAGGAGGTTCAAATCCGGGGTCATAGTATCTGTGTAGGGTGAGTACCTGAGTGTTGTCTGAGTAGTGTGTGTGGATCGTTGGTACTTGTGTATTGTGGGTGCACGCTGGTCTGCGAGTGCACGCGGGGTCTGTTGGGTCTGCGAGTGCACGCGGGGTCTGTTGGGTCTGCGAGTGCACGCGGGGTCTGTTGGGTCTGCGAGTGCACGCGGGGTCTGTTGGGTCTGCGAGTGCACGCGGGGTCTGTTGGGTCTGCGAGTGCACGCGGGGTCTGTTGGGTCTGCGAGTGCACGCGGGGTCTGTTGGGTCTGCGAGTGCACGCGGGGTCTGCTGGGTCTGCGAGTGCACGCGGGGTCTGCTGGGTCTGCGAGTGCACGCGGGGTCTGCTGGGTCTGCGAGTGCACGCGGGGTCTGCTGGGTCTGCGAGTGCACGCGGGGTCTGCTGGGTCTGCGAGTGCACGCGGGGTCTGCTGGGTCTGCGAGTGCACGCGGGGTCTGCTGGGTCTGCGAGTGCACGCGGGGTCTGCTGGGTCTGCGAGTGCACGCGGGGTCTGCTGGGTCTGCGAGTGCACGCGGGGTCTGCTGGGTCTGCGAGTGCACGCGGGGTCTGCTGGGTCTGCGAGTGCACGCGGGGTCTGCTGGGTCTGCGAGTGCACGCGGGGTCTGCTGGGTCTGCGAGTGCACGCGGGGTCTGCTGGGTCTGCGAGTGCACGCGGGGTCTGCTGGGTCTGCGAGTGCACGCGGGGTCTGCTGGGTCTGCGAGTGCACGCGGGGTCTGCTGGGTCTGCGAGTGCACGCGGGGTCTGCTGGGTCTGCGAGTGCACGCGGGGTCTGCTGGGTCTGCGAGTGCACGCGGGGTCTGCTGGGTCTGCGAGTGCACGCGGGGTCTGCTGGGTCTGCGAGTGCACGCGGGGTCTGCTGGGTCTGCGAGTGCACGCGGGGTCTGCTGGGTCTGCGAGTGCACGCGGGGTCTGCTGGGTCTGCGAGTGCACGCGGGGTCTGCTGGGTCTGCTGGGTCTGCGAGTGCACGCGGGGTCTGCTGGGTCTGCTGGGTCTGCGAGTGCACGGGGCGGGGTCTGCTGGGTCTGCGAGTGCACGCGCTGCTGGGTCTGCGAGTGCACGCGGGGTCTGCTGGGTCTGCGAGTGCACGCGGGGTCTGCGAGTGCACGCGGGGTCTGCTGGGTCTGCGAGTGCACGCGGGGTCTGCTGGGTCTGCGAGTGCACGCGGGGTCTGCTGGGTCTGCGAGTGCACGCGGGGTCTGCTGGGTCTGCGAGTGCACGCGGGGTCTGCTGGGTCTGCGAGTGCACGCGGGGTCTGTTGGGTCTAGAGGAAAAGAGATTTCACCTCCAAATACGGAAAGATTTCTTCACAGTAAGAGCTGTGAAAATGTGGAACAGACTCCCTCCAGAAGTGGTTCTGGCCAGCTCAGTAGATTGCTTTAAGAAAGGCCTGGATTCTTTCCTAAATGTACATAATATAACTGAGTACTAAGATGTGTAGGTAAGTTGATCTAGGGTAAATCCGATTGCCACTCGGGGGTTCAGAAAGGAATTTTTTTCCCCTGCTGTAGCAAATTGGATCATCGCTCTGCTGGGGTTTTTTGCCTTCCTCTGGATCAACTGTGGGTATGGAGTTGGGTATATGTGATGTACTGTGTATTTTTATTTTGTTTATTTTATTTCAACCTGATTAACTATGGAAGCATGTAATTTTCTCGGCTCGCCGTCGTATTGTACGTCACCGCGTTCTTGACGGAGAAACGTTCAGTGAACTTTTGTATGACCGTGTGTATGCAAGCCAAGCTTGAGCAGGATTCCGTCGGGAAAAACACCCAAGGTTTTTCCAACGGAAAATCCGATCGTGTGTACGCAGCATTAGAATTGCAAAAGATGAACTAAGGCTGGTCATAAATGTCCCCAGATTGGGTCAAGAACGAGTTATGATAGCTTTTGATGAAGATCAAATTTATCAAAACTTGTTCTTGATCCAATCTGTGCACATTTTTATCTACACTTCACATTAATGCTACTTCCAGTTTTTCATAGTAATTAGAGATGAGCACGACGGATGCATCCGTTAAGTAAATAATTTTTGTTTTGTCACATTCATTATGTTAGAATGATTTTGTTTTTTAATTCGTTTCATATACACTCTATTACCAAAAGTATTGGGACACCCGCCTTTACACGCACATGAACTTTAATGGCATCCCAGTCTAGTCCGTAGGGTTCAATATTGAGTTCAGGGTTTTGCTAAACACAGGTGGTGTGATCCACTCTTTGGATTACGGCAAAGTCTAAAGTTGTGTAGCCCTCCTCAGAACAATGGGTATTCATAAAACTAGAGAGGAAAAGAAAAGGAGGGGCACGACCTAGTGCATTACCAGTATGAAAGTTTTATTAAAAGCGCAAAAGCAATATTTCTACTCAAATGAGCATAGATAAAGGTATTTTTGTCGAACTGCATCCCTTGGCACCTGCAGACAGGACCTGATGATGAGGGGATCGGATGGTACCGAACGGCTAACTCATTTTAAAGGGCGTACCCTTTTCTTCAGAGCCTAAGCGGTCAATGGCTCATCTCTCCTGTATATATTAAGTTGGCCCACCCTTTGCCACTATAACAGCTTCAACTCTTGGGAAGGCTGTCCACAAGGTTTAGGAGTGTGTCTTTGGGAATTTTTGACCATTCTTCCAGAAGCGCTTTTGTAAGGTCAGGCACTGATGTTGGATGAGAAGCCCTGGATCGCAGTCTCTGCTCTAATTCCTCCACCCCAAACTCGCTCATTTGTATTTATTAGACCTTGCTTGCTGCCAGGATGCTTCTAGATGGAAGTGCTAACCACGTTGTCACTGTGCTGCCCATACTTAAAAGACAATTGCTGGGACTGACAACCAGTGGCAGCCCGTCCTATAGGGGCACAGGGACGTTGGATGCATGGATGTTAAGGTTTTTTGTTTTGTCTTTTAAGAATATGCTTAAAGTCCGAGGCTCTAATTTGCTTAAAAAGAGGGCGAGCCCACCCTGTTGTGGGATATTAGCAAATTAATGTTCGCTAGTGTCTTCCTGCTTCTTCTTTTGACCTATCAGGGAGCGGGTCCTGAGATGCAATTGGCTTGGGGGATCTTAGGACTCCAGCAGGAACCAGCTGAGATCCGGACTGTTAATGGGCAAACAATGTGCCAAGTTGATTGATCAACTTGGGTACAACCAGCCTGCCAGATTCGTTTGCTGTTATCGCAAGTAGCCGATATTGATCATCACTGTCTTCTCATGGCGGGCATGGCTGCCGCTGCCCCCTGCTGGGAGAAAACAGCATAGAATGCATTAAAAGGGTTGTAAAGGTTTTGTTTTTTTATTTTCTAAATAGGTTCCTTTTAAGCTAGTGCGTTGTTGGTTCACTTTTTTTCCTTCCATTTCCCTTCAAAAAATTTTTTTTTTCTTTGTCTGAATTTCTCACTTCATGTTCCTCCTCTGTAAGCTGTTCTGGCTGACTAACCCCCAGCCAGAACAGCTCGGATGATGGGGGCAAGCTTACTGAGGAGAAACAGGAAGTGAGAAATTCAGACAAAGGAAAAAAAACATTTAGTAGGTAAATCGAAGGAAAAGGTAAGTGACTCAACAATGCACTAAGCTTAAAGGAACCAATTTAGAAAATAAAAAACAAACCTTTACAACCCCTTTTAAAGCGGAGCTCCACCCTAAAGTAGAACTCCCGCTGATCGGAACCCTCCCCCCTCCGGTGTCACATTTGACACCTTTCAGGGGGAGGGGGGTGCACCCACTTCCAGCCACACAGTCGCGGGCAGACTGCGGGCATGATGTCGATCCCCCCCCCCCCCCCAGTTGGGTGCTGGGAACAGTCGGCGTATCGCGACTCGCGCATGCACCGTAGGGAACCAGGCAGTGAAGCAGGAGCGCTTCACTTCATGGTTCCCGCACCAAGGATGGCGGGGGGGGGGGGTGGGGGGTGCAGCAGAGTGACGAGAGATCGCTCATCGTCTGCTGCGGACGGCGCTGGACTCCAGGACAGGTAAGTGTCCTAATATTAAAAGTCAGCAGCTGCAGTATTTGTAGCTGCTGGCTTTTAATATCGCTCTACTTACAATGACAGCGGCCAAGGGGGGCGAGGAGACAGCTCCTAAAAGGATTGGACACTATCTCTGTCCGGATCCGCACCGCGGTCTGCCATTTAGTGATGCCTGTTGTAGAGAATCACCCACAGTAAATAACGATGGGTGGTCGGCAAGTGGGTTAAGTTCTACAATACAATTCGGGTCCCATTAACTATTCCCTAAGTGCCAATTCTCTTTTTATTTCTACCTATAACAGCTTAGTAGGACACAGAGAATCATCCAGATACTAGAGTCAATGAAAGGCTGAATAAGGGGGAGGAGAACAAGAATGATTATGTATTATATTTGATTCAAAGATGGCAGAAGCTACAGATCTCGATTAGGAAAGTCAGGAGAGTTATTAATATTTGCATTGTTCTGTCCCTGTTGCTATATAAAGAGATGTAGGAAGTGACTTGCTCTGTCAGCAAACTCTCTCTGATAGGTCAGAAGATCTAATAACACGTTATACATGGTATTCATACACGGATCTGACCGCGTTCACTGCAAGCGATCAGTAGAAACTGTAGCCAGGAAAACTTGCAAGCCTTAGCAACCAGTTGTGTGTTCGTATTGCTAGCAAAGGACAAGAATGCCGATTGTTGGCCAGTTGTAACCACTTTCTATTTATCTGGAATTGAACATATGGTCGTCAGTAATCACTGGAAGCCGCTTACTACCAGAAATTGGTTGATTGTAATGTCAAAACTGGGCAATCATTTAACAATTCAGTACAATTTTCCAGAAAGATCCAATTGCATGCCAGGATAAGTCTTAGCATTGGAGCAGAGCAGACTGAGATCTAGCCACAGCTAGACGGCTCCCCACGCTTTGCTCTCATGCCTAGTGTGGTCAGTTTCAACAGGAAAGCAGAGGGACAGACAGGTACACCAGGCTTTTCACACAAAGGAAGCAATACAGGTGACTTTCTCATAAAAGGAATATGAAGTGTTGGGTTTACAAATTCATTAACCACTTCAGCCCCAGAAGGATTTACCCCCTTAATGACCAGGCTATTTTTTGCGATACGGCACTGTGTCGTTTTAACTGACAATTGCGCGGTCGTGCGATAATGAACCCAAACAAAATTGACGTCCTTTTTTTTTCCCAACAATTAGAGCTTTCTTTTAGTAGTATTTGATCACCACCTTGTGTGTGTTTTGTGTTTGCTTTATTTATTTTTTTACTTTTTGCTATAATATCCCCCCCAAAAAAAAATAAAAAAATGTCTTCATCAGTTTAGGCCAAGATGTATTCTACATATTTTTGTTAAAAAAAAATCACAATAAATGTATATTGATTGGTTTGCGCTAAAGTTATAGCGTTTACAAAATGGGGAATAAATATATGGCTTTTTTTTTTTTTTAGTAATGGCGGTGATCGGCGTTCACGTTGTACTCCCCTGACAGAATGGGGGTCTAATTGTTTACACTGGCAGATCCCCGTTCTGGCTCTCTGTGGAGCGATCGTGGGCATCGCGCCGTGGGTGCGCATCTGCTATAACCTTTAAAGGGACAGCCGTACAGGTATGGCGATTTTTGTGCAGCCGAGCCAAGCTGGCGTAGTATAACTGCGGCGGCTGGTGGGCAAGCGATTTTTTTAATCATAGTATATCTTAATTTTAAAAGGTATTGCAAAGAGCAGCACTGATCTTCCTCTTCTGGGGTCCCCTGACAGCCCTTCTGGCTCCTCCTCTCCAACAAATGCCCCCATTGAAAGCTGCATTCTATGGGGGGCACTTATTCAGGCTCGCTCCCAAGCCGCCCTGTCTGCGTCTATATAATAAACTCACAGGGTGGGTCGGCAAAGCCCCCTGCTCTTCTTCTTCTTTTTTTTTTCTTTTTTTTATCACAGAACTTGTTTGACAGCAGTGTAAGCCAGTGGCTCCC
This sequence comes from Rana kukunoris, assembly GCA_029574335.1. Taxonomy (NCBI): domain Eukaryota; kingdom Metazoa; phylum Chordata; class Amphibia; order Anura; family Ranidae; genus Rana; species Rana kukunoris. The sequence continues at coordinate 116,741,916 of CM056059.1, read as the reverse complement.
TCCTATCATTCTGCCCAGTGAGGACGGGGAGAACCAAGAGAGCCGCTCCTCCCATGCACATTGCTGGATCATGATTGGCCTCCTGTAAGTATAAGGGGGGCGGGGGGGGGGAACTGCAGCACAGAAGTTTTTTAACTTTAAGAATGCATTAAGGTTAAAAAAAAACTGAAAGGGAAGTTCCAGGCATTTTTAATGTTTATTAAAAGTCAGCAGCTAATAAAGGTGTAGCTGCTGCTGCTGTATAAACATACACTTACCTGCTCCACGTTCCAGCGACGTGCCGGCTGGGGCTCTGCTCCTCTCCCATCCTCTCCGGCTAGCGTCTTCATTCTAAGTGTGGGCACCCGGCCGTGACAGCTTTCGGCTTCACGGCCGAGCACCCACTGTGCATGCGCAAGTGGCGCTGCGCCATCTCATTGGACAGGCGATCACATGGGGCCTACAGGGAGGGGCCGCCAAAAGGCGATATGACGTATCGCCTTAGCAGCCCCTTGGCGGAAGGATGTCCCACTCCTCCTGAAGCCCCCACTCCCCCCCCCCCCCCCCAAAAAAAAATGACATGCCAAATGTGGCATGTAAGGGGGTGAGGAGTGGATTAAGCGGAAGTTCCACTTTTGGTCTGCTTTAATGCTTTAGAACTACTTTTAAACCTGCAGTTTTTATTTTGTGATTTGTATGTAGACATCTGCCTTAAAGGGGTGTTCCAGCCAAAATTGTGTTTATTAAAAGTCAGCAGCTACAAAAAGTGTAGCTGCTGGCTTTTAATAAACACTCACTTACCTGCTCCTGCGTTCCAGCGACGCGCCGACCGGGGCTCTGCTCCTCTCCCCCCCCAGCCGGCGTCTCCATCTCGACTGTGGGCACCCAGCCGTGACAGCCTTTGGCTTCACGGCCGGGCACCCACTGCGCTTGCGCGAGCCGCACTGCGCATGCGCGCGCGGCGCGGCTCGCCGCTGATTGGAGAGGCGATCGCATGGGACCTGTCGGTGTCCCATGTGATCGCCTACAGGGAGGGGCTGGTGTAGGCGATTAAGGCTTAATCGCCTAACCAGCCCCTCGGCGGAAGCAGGAAGTGGGACAGGAAGTCCCACTCCTACTGAAGCCCCCACTCCCCCCCCCAAAAAAATTACATGCCAAATGTGGCATGTATGGGGGTGAGGAGTGGAACAAGAGGAAGTTCCAAATTTGGGTGGAACTCCTCTTTAAGCTCTCAAAAGAAAACTATTCCTAATATAATTTTGCCCTGTATGTAATCCACGTGGTAAGCTTTGGGTTTTGATGGAGATGCAGCACAGTCAATGCAATAGTTCTATTGTCCAATTATAAAGCTTGCAGTGAAAACAGATTTTGCTTTTTTTTTTTGGCATTGTAAACATTAAAGGGGTTGTAAAGGTAAAATGTTTTATTTTTTTTCCCAAATAACTTCCTTTACCTTTTAGTGCAGTCCTCCTTCACTTACCTCATCCTTCCATTTTGCTTTTAAATGTCCTTATTTCTTCTGAGAAATCCTCACTTCCTGTTCTTCTGTCTGTAACTCCACACAGTAATGCAAGGCTTTCTCCCTGGTGTGGAGTGTCGTGCTTGCCCCCTCCCTTGGACTACAAGAGAGTCAGGATGCTCTCTACGTTGCAGATAGAGAAAGGAGCTGTGTGTGTGTTAGTGGGCGTCCTGACTCTCCTTTATTCCAATGAAGGGGCTGAGCATGACACTCAACACCAGGGAGAAAGCCTTACATTACTGTGTGGAGTGATGGAAGGATGAGGTAAGTGAAGGAGGACTGCACTGAGGTAAAGGAAGCTATTTAGGAAAAAAAATGGTACCTTTACAACCCATTTAAATTGTGCCCTAAAATAAACTCTTCAGTCTGCAGCCAGTGTTGGAGGTGATGGGAAGCAATGGGCACAATACTACATGTATGGTGGGATTGCTTTCCATTGCTAATCTTCATTAACCGCTTCTCCACCGCCGGCCGTTATATGATGGCCAGATGGTGGAGCTCTCACTCTGGACGGGCGTCACATGCTGTCCTCGCCTTCCCGAGCCACTAGGGGGCGTCACGGGAAACTTGATGCGCGTGCCCGGCAGCCGCGATATCCGCCGGGCACTCACAATTGCCCGATAACAGAGCAGGGGCGTGGATCTGTGTGTGTAAACACAGATCCACGTCCTGTCAGGTGAGAGGAGACCGATGTGTGTTCCCAGTACAAATGAACACAAATCGGTCTCCTCCCCTTTTGAGTCCCCTCCCCCTACAGTTAGAATGCGATATAGGACACATATTTAACCCTTTGATCGCTCCCTAGTTTTAACCCCTTCCCTACCACTCACGTTTATACTGTAATCCGTGCATATTTATAGCACGGATCGCTGTATAAATGTGAATGGTCCCAAAATAGTGTCAAGTGTCCAATCTGTCGGCCGCGATATCGCAGATCGTCGCCATTACTTTAAAAAAAAAAAATGCTATAAATCTATCCTTCATTTTTTTTTTTTTTTTTTTTTTTTTTTTTAACGTACATAACGGCCTAAACCAAAAAAAATAAATATATATATATATATATATATATATATATATATATATATATATATATATATATATATATATATATATATATATATATATATATATATATATATATATATATATATATATATATATATATATATATATATATATATATATATAGCAAAAAGTTAAAAATATTGTGTTTTTGTTCAAACTTGTCACTTTTTTTCTTTATATCGCAAAAAATAAAAACGGCAGAAGTGATCAAATACCACCAAAAGAAAGCTCTATTTGTGGGGGGAAAAGGTCAATTTTGTTTGGGTACAGCGTTGCATGACCGCGCAATTGTCAGTTAAAGCGATGCAGTGATGTATTGCAAAAATGACCTGGGCAGGAAGGTGGTGAAAGTGCCCTGTATTGGGGTGGTTGATTACGAGCATGCTCCTGGAACGGACTATGCTCGTAATCCGAGGTTGCACTGTAATCTTATTGCTCTCACCCGACCATGTACAAATATAGGTACCTCCATTCCTGGTTAAACGATTTATACAAGATATGGAATGGATCTTTTATATAGGTACCCAAAACAACAAAAAATTGTATTAAAATGTATCTCTTTACTTAATACAAATAAAACATTTTTAGACAAAAGATTGCAATCAAAATTGCACCAAGGGTATATATAACATTATATTGTCAAAAGTATTGGGACTCCTGCCTTTACACGCACATGAACTTTAATAACATCCCAGTCTTAGTCAGTAGGGTTCAATATTAAGTTGGCCCACCCTTTGCAGCTATAAAAGCTTCAACTCTTCTGGGAAGGCTGTCCACAAGGTTTAGTAGTGTGTCTATGAGAATGTTGGACCAGTTTTCCAGAAACGCATTTGTGAGGTCCAGGCACTGATTTGCATGAGAAGGCCTGGCTCACAGTTTCTGTTCTAATTCATCCCAAAAGTGTTCTATTGGGTTGAAGTCAGGACTCTGTGTAGGCCAGTCAAGTTCCTCCACCCCAAACTCGCTCATCCTTGTCTTTATGGACCTTGCTTTGTGCACTGGTCATCGCCATGTTGGAACAGGAAGGCGTCATCCCCAAACTGTTCCTACAAAGTTGGGAGCATGAAATTGTCCAAAATGTCTTGGTATGCTGACGCCTTAAGAGTTGCATTCACTGGAACTAGGAGGCCAAGCCCAAGCCCACACCATAATCCCCCCCTCCCTCAAATGATTTGGACCAGTGCACAAAGCAAGGTCCATAAAGACATAGCTGAGCGAGTTTTGGGTGGAGGAACTTGACTGGCCTGCACGGAGTCCTGACCTCAACCTGATAGCCCCTCCTTCCTGTCAAGTGCCCCCACAGCAAGCCACTTGCTATGGGGGCACCTTAGCTGCAGCTCAATGTGTCCATTCAGACACAGAGCTGCTGTTCAGCCACACTCACTCTCCTGATTGGCTAACTGACTTTGACAGCTGTGGGAGCCAATGGCACTGCTCATTTGTCTCAGCCAATCGAGAGATGAGTCCCAGACAGCTGAGGGACTTGTGGACATCGCTGGACAGAGAAGGACCTCTAAGAAAGAAGACTTTCTTAGTGCATAGAATGCACCTGCTGTCTTCCCAACCACTATAATGACTGTTCTTTTATTTTATACACAGATTGTCTGTACTGCAATTGTATTTCACTTATTACAAAATGGTTACATGGAGTTGTATGCCATTGTCATAAAGATATACGACGCGTTTCAGAGTCAAAACGTGCATTCTTCAGGGGTATATTATAGTGCAGCACAATCTATAAAATAGAATAACCTTTTTTTATTAAATATACTAGACATTCAGTCACATGCTTATTGTAACTTACAATGTGAGTGTAAAATACTTGCATCATAATATGCAAAAGGAAAGGTCATAATATAAAAACATTGGTCATCGTTAGAAGAGGGGAGGGAAGGAGCCCCACCCAGCAGTCACTGAGACCACCTTGGTGTCAATATGTGAACAATTATGTAGAAGTACCAAGAATGGGCGATGGATATGGATAGAGATATAGATATTGATCTCTCTATATCGATCTCTATCTCTAGATCGATCTCTAGATCGATCTCTCTCTCTCTCTCTAGATCGATCTCTCTCTCTCTCTCTAGATCGATCTCTCTCTCTCTCTCTAGATCGATCTCTCTCTCTCTCTAGATCGATCTCTCTCTCTCTCTAGATCGATCTCTCTCTCTCTCTCTATCCCTCTATATCTAGCTCTCTATCTAGTTCTCTAGCTCTCTCTCTCTATATCTAGCTCTCTATCCCTCTATATCTAGCTCTCTATCTAGCTCTCTAGCTCTCTCTCTCTATATCTAGCTCTCTATATCTATCTCTCTATCCCTCTATATCTAGCTCTCTATCTAGCTCTCTCTCTCTCTATCTATCTCTCTATATCTCTCAATATCTAGCTCTCTATCTCTCTATCTCCAGCTCTCTATCTCCAGCTCTCTATCTCCAGCTCTCTATCTCCAGCTCTCTAGCTCCAGCTCTCTAGCTCCAGCTCTCTAGCTCCAGCTCTCTAGCTCCAGCTCTCTATCTCTCTATCTCTCTATCTCTCTATCTCTCTATCTCTCTATCTCTCTATCTCTCTATCTCTCTATCTCCAGCTCTCTATCTCTCTAGCTCTCTAGCTCTCTATCTCCAGCTCTCTATCTCCAGCTCTCTAGCTCTCTATCTCCAGCTCTCTATCTCTCTAGCTCTCTAGCTCTCTATCTCTCTATCTCCAGCTCTCTATCTCTCTATCTCCAGCTCTCTATCTCTCTATCTCCAGCTCTCTATCTCTCTAGCTCTCTAGCTCTCTATCTCCAGCTCTCTATCTCTCTAGCTCTCTAGCTCTCTATCTCCAGCTCTCTATCTCTCTAGCTCTCTAGCTCTCTATCTCCAGCTCTCTATCTCTCTAGCTCTCTAGCTCTCTATCTCCAGCTCTCTATCTCTCTAGCTCTCTAGCTCTCTCTCTCTCTTTATAATAATAATAATAATAATAAAAAAAAAAAGATGGGGAAGTTTTTATCAAAAATAACGTACCCCAGATCTCATGCTCTTGGTGTAGCTTCCTTTGCTCTTGTGCCCAACAGCCACATGCAGCAGCTCTTTGATAGTTGCTGTGCCGCCTACCTCTGCAGACCCCAGCATTCACTAATGGAACCATTTATTTTTGAAGAGGCTGTAATGACAGCAATTTCTATCAGTTTTCTGTAGCACATTCAGAGTCCCTGACTTCTTTCCTTCCAGTGTCTTCCGCCTCCATCTACTTCTCCCGTACATCCGCAGTCTAGCCATTTCCTCTTCTATGTCTGAAGTCTGGCAATTTTCTGTCATATATTGAATATTCTGGGCTGTGAGCTCTTGGGGGGGACCACAGTTGTGCCTCCTATATACCATATAAGTTGTTCACCACTACTCTACAAGATGGGAAACTGGACAGAATCCTGACACTAAGACCCCCTTCACACCTTGAAGCTCAAAGCTCCAAAATGCTGGAGGAGAAAAAAATCTATTCTCTATGGAGAGGGTTCACATCTCCACTCCAAGTCACCTGAAGCTCAAAAAGTTCTGGAGCTTTTTTTTGTAGCTCAAATTGGGCAGATTTAAATATTTTTGTGCATTTTTATTACCAAAGAGATTAATAAACACACCTTTTTGAGTGTTTTTGTGCGCATTCGTGCAATTTTCTGCTCAAATTAAATCATTAAAAAAAATAAAAAAAAAAAATATATATATATATATATATATATATATATATATATATATATATATATAATGAATAAATGTAAAATAAATACACAATTAAAATCATCAAATGGAAGAAAAAAAAATCATAAATAAAAAAAAACACGAATCTTTATTTTTACTATTCGTGTATTTAAAAAAAAATAAACACCTGAACAAAAAAATTATTACTAATAATATTTTTATTTGTGTTGGGGTGTTTAGTTTTACAATGTTTAGGGGTTAAAGTGGAGCTCTAACCCCCCCCCCCCCCCCCCCCACTAAAAATGTAAAGTCAGCAGCTACAAATACTGTAGCTGCTGACTTTTAATAGTAGGACACTTGCCTGTCCAGGAATCCTGCGATGTCAGCAATTTTTCAATCGGCTCTTGGGTGCCGCTGCCATTACTTTTTAAGGGGAACCTTAATCGCCGGCTCCTTACTGTGCATGCACTTTCTGAATGGCGTGGCGGTGGAAGGAGGAGGGGCCGAACTTGCGGGGGACCTCGCTGCGGCAAGGTCTCCAGGAATTTGGGACAGGTACCTGTCAAAAACTGGTACCCACTTGAACCCCCCCCCAAAGGTGCTAAATGTGGCAGCGGGGGGCGTAAAAGGAAGAAAACAAGCATGGAACTTATGCTTTAAGCACTCCTCGCCTCCTTACATGGCACATTAGGCATGTAATTTTCTTTTCTTTTGGGGGGAGCAGGTACCCAGCTCCCACTTCCACGCTCGCCTAGACGCTGACTCCTCTCCCCCTCCCTCCCTGCTATGGTATTCATTTATTGCATGTATTTATGATTATTTTTATGATTATTTTTATTTGTATATTATTATTATTTTTAGTATTAGTATTGCCACCCTAACAAAAATAAATAACACTAACCCTAACCTAACCATAAGGTGGAGTTCCACTCAAATTGGAACTTACACTGATCTCCCCCCCCCCCCCCCCCCCTCTGGTACCACATTTGGCACCTTTCGGGGTAGGGCGAGCGGGTATCTGTTTTTGACAGGTCCCCCTTCCCCACTTCCAGAGCCTTTTTACTCCGCTGGGCAGTGTTGCCTGCCAAAGGGCTCTTATTTCCATGGATCTAGTCCCATGATGAGCACACAGCTATTCCACACAGCACAACAATGCACGTGAGTAGCAAGTGCAGGTCTTGCCTGCCCTCCTGCACTTGATTAAACCATGACGGAGATGACTGAGCTCCTTTCCTGGTCACTCTCCTCTCTCCTATCAGCATGACCCTTGTTACCACATCAGAATGGCAGCGACACTTACTGGTTCCTTGTGCTGCTCTCTTCCAGTCTGAGCTCTGCTGTACAGGAGATGGCAAGAGGCCAATGTCAGGTACTTGACACTACTTCTATTAAAATAAAATGATGTGTTGGGGAATACAGTCTTTTCATCTTCTTGGAGTTTCAGGTTGGGGACGGTCCTCATGGATCCTGACTACATCTTGGTACATCTTTTGGACATCGGCTTTAAAAACCTATAAAATACAAGCTGTCCCGGTTTATGGTACATATGCCCCTAAAAGCAGCACTGCTGGGAGAGTTTCTGAGAGGCTAGAGTATTGAAAATAAATTTGTGGGGAAAAATCTAGGAGTATTTTTTTTTTATTTTTTTTACATATTCGAAGTCAGGTACAGGGGATGCAACTGAGTAAGGAGTTGAAGCACAGCACCTCCTAGTGGTAAAAAAATCGAATTGTCCCACCTGTACATGGGCTGAAAGCCTAGTACTGTCTGCAGGTTTATTTGGGGGGTGAAAAGAAAATCTTTAGGTTCAGGTATCAAGGGTTCAGATCTGCAGATGTCAAAGGTTGTCAGCAGAAGTTGAAGTGTTCCCCTTACAAAGCAAGAACTTGCAGACTCCACATAATTGGTGCCTTGATGAGATCTGAACTCTGCTTCTTCAGTCCTGCAATCCACCATGCTCAGCAATTTTTATATCTTACATGTGCAATTAGTCCAGGGGTCTCCAAATGTTATAAACAAAGGGCCGGATTACTGTCTTTCAAACTGTGGCCATCGGGAGAACAAAATGTCCCATCGTTGGTGGAAGTTTAAAATCCCCCATCATTGGTGTCAGTGGGAGGAATTGTCCCCCATCCTTGGTGTCACTGGGGGGAGAGACACAAACCAGTGATAACTGGTCCCCCCGGATTACTAACACCTCTGTCCCACATGTGGGTGGATTCTTTGTCCTTGACTCCAAGTTGTTCAATTTCTTGTTGAACCTGGACACCAATACATTTTAATGTACAAGGTACACTTTCTGTGGCCTTTGGTCTGAAAAAAGTCGGGGTGTAGAGGTCATTCTCCCGGAGACAATTGTTGATGGCTCCAGCGAATCGCCTGCCAATTCTGCATTCCATGAAATGACGATTGTCAATAGGCAAGGCACAAGCTTCTCCTTGGTAAAAGAAGTAAATCACTAGTATGGCATTGTCTGATTGTACTCTGACAGAACAATTCTGCCACCTAAACGTTCAGGCCTTTAAGCCAGATGCCCCATCGGTAGCTCTGGCTGATGGATAAGGCTCACTTGGAGCTTGACTAATTCCCCTGGGCCGTGGTCTCTTCCAGGCCTGGCAATCTTTTTAGTCAAGAATCACCAACAGAAATTCCAGCATATCTCTGGGACCAGACTCTTTGGATAATGCTAGGTTAGGATCCACTCTTTCTAGAATGACAGAATGTTTATATCAGCCCTGAATAAACTTAGCATAGGGAACTGTCTTGAATGAAGCCAGCATCTTCCCTAGCACGGATCTCCACCCTAAAGTGAGGTTCCGCTGATCGGATCCCTCCCCCCTCCGGTGTCACATTTGACACCTTTCAGGGGGGAGGGGGTGCAGATACCTGTCTAAAGACAGGTATTTTCACCCACTTCCGGCCCGCAGTCTCGGGCAAAAGACGGGTTTTTCCTGTTGTGTGCTGGGAACTCTCGGCTCCCAGCACACAGCGGGAGCCAATCGGCGGGCGCAGCGCGTCTTGCGAATGCGCCGTAGGGAACCGGGCAGTGAAGCCGTAGCGCTTCACTTCCTGGTTCCCTCACCGTGGATGGAGGGGGGAGCAGCAGAGACGAGCGAACGCTCATCCTCTGCTGCGGACACCGCTGGAGTCCAGGACAGGTAAGTGTCCTAATATTAAAAGTCAGCAGCTGCACTATTTGTAGCTGCTGGCTTTTAATATTTTTTTTTAAGGGGCCATCCACTTTAAGCAAAGGATAAAAAGTAAGGAACTGTTCCTTGCTGTGACCACATAGACCAGCTTTCTCATAGTGATGGTCTTGTCTGAGGCCAAAAACATTCCAAGCTTCTTGTCAATAAAAGAATGTACCTTTTTGACTGGGATCCCAACCCAGGAGTTCCAGATACTTGACCATGCTGGACAGTGGACACCCTTGGATCCAGCCATGCTACTGACTGAACCAACAGCAGGGGTTTGCCTCGGTATGCCATTAGTGCTATACCCTGGGCCTTTAGACCTGCTAGAGGCGGGCCCTAGCACCCTGTCAACCCGAACACGTTGGCTAACCCAAGGGGCAAGACCACCAACTGGAGACAGTGCTGTTCCCCTGCGAAACGCAGACAACTTCTGCAGTCCCATGTAAATAAACACATATGCAAATGGCTCCCCATATGTGTATGTGGCAAAAGCCATATGCCTCTATGGAAGCGCGTGTTCACGGAAGCATGAATTCAAATAAATATGGAACAAGCATCTTGCAAGCAAGCATGCGCTGTGAACGTGTTATGCAGCATTGTGCAACATGTACCCATGCGGACACGTATTCCTATGCAAGCACAAGGAATCCTGTATAATTAAGGAGACTTAAATTATCATGCCTCATTAAGCAACCATGTGCAACTTTAAGGCAATCATGCATCCTTATGCGATTCAGCATCTTTCATGCGATCAAACATCTTATGCATTTTAAGCACTAATGTGCGGACAAGTACCCTTGTGTGACCAAGGACTCTTGTGTGATCAAGCACCCCTGTGCGATCCAGCATCTTTATGCAATCAAGCATCTTAATGCGACTTTAGGGATTTCTGTGAAAACAAGCCTCTCTATGTGATCAAGTATCCTTGGGTAATTAAGGACTCGGTTGATCAGACCACCATGTGTGATCCTGCTTCTTTATGCATTCCAGCATCTTTATGCCATTTTAGGCATCCTTGTGGAAACAAGCCCCTCTGTGTGACCAAATCTCCTTGGGTAATCAAGGATTTGGGTGATCAGGTAACCATGTGTGATCCAGCATTTTAATGCATTCAAGCATCTTTTTTTTTTTTTTTTTAACAGAAAAGTTTTTATTTGCCTCCAAAAGGAGAATTATAAAGACATTAAACATACAGCAAACAAATCAAAGGAAAAAGAACATATTGCAGCCATACATAGAGGATAAGCAAAATCACATACAAAATTACATATGATTCTGTTGGAAACCTGGAAAATCACCTAGCATGTTCACATCATGGCGTCATGGACATTGGTGTAGAAAGAAATAGAACACATAGTGGAGTTCAAAATCAGATGATCCAGGAGAGACAATAGAGAGGGGAAAGGGATGAATAAGGAAGGAGAGGGACGGGGCAGAGGAGGGAGGGGGTGCAGGAGACCAGGCAGGGAAGGGGAGAGAAAGAGAGCCCCACAGAGGTGGCACGTGAGCCCACCTCTTAGTCCAGGCGCCCCATACTTTGTCAAACTTCTTAGGGCATTAGGGTTCATATACGTAAGCTTATAAAGGGGCAGTGTAGCATCCACCAAGGCCTTCCACTGGGAGACGGTCGGGGGCTCCGGCTGCTTCCACTTAAATAGGATAGCCTTTCTTGCATAGGAGGTATAAAATACAAATAGCCTTTTGTGTGTGTTGGGTATGACATTGTCGCAGACCCCCAGGAGCAGTATAATTGGATTCAGGTCTATATGCAGACTGCCCACTGAATTAATGACGCCCACCACCTCCGACCAGAATTGTTGGATAACAGGACAAGCCCACACCACATGTATAAAGGTACCCAAGTCCGTAGCACATTTGGGAAATCTATCTGTTTGGGACGGGTAGATCCTAGAGAGCCTCACAGGTGTATAATATGCTCTGTGTATAAATTTGAGTTGGATATACCTATCCCTCGCAGAGATTATCAGAGGAATATACTGCTGAATTCCTTCCTCCCAATCATCGGCAGCAAGGGCAGGCAAGTCCTCCTTCCATTTGTCATATAGTCTAGACCCAGCACCTGACTCCCCACAGGACAATCTAAGATACAAAGAGGAGAGAATATGATCCACCCCTCTAGAAGTCAGAAAAGTCTTAACCCTTTTCGACCGCAGCTCAATTCCCCCCCCCCCCCCCAGGAAACTGAGCCTGCACCGCGTGTCTCAGCTGCAAGTAGCGGAAGAACATTTTGGAGGGCAATTGGAACGTGCTTTTTAACCTATCATAGGAAGGAATTTTGCCCCCAGACATAATGCATTCAAGCATCTTTATGCGATTTTAGGCATTTCTGTGTGACCAAATATCCTTGGGTAATCCAGGACTCGGGTGATCAGGTAACCGTGTGATCCAGCATCTTTATGCATTGAAGCATCTTTATGCGATTTTAGGCATTTCTGTGGAAACAAGCCTCTCTAAATGACCAAATATCTTTGGGTAATCAAGGACTCGGGTGATCAGGTAACCATGTGTGATCCAGCATCTTTATGCACTCAAGCATTTTTATGCGAATTTAGTGATTTTGTAAAAAAACTTGTAAAAACACACAGACAGAAACATGTATTTTTATGTGATCAACCATAAAGCATGTTCTGTTACTTGTTTTTACCCCACATGCATTTTGAACATTCCAAACTCATGTATCTTATGCAAACATGCGGACTGGTAAAAGAAGTTATCCTCTGCAGATGTGCGTTTCCGCCATCATGCGACGTTAGCAATGTGCACCAGCGACTGTGCATCCCCCAGTAGTGCATTTGGTTAGCCTGAAGGCAACACCAGGATGAGGACCTTATGGAGGTCTTTCTAGCAACCTATAGGAAAACCTCTTTTTTTTTTTAAACTCCAAGAAGGAGACAGAGGCTCTGGCCGTCTAGGCCGAGGGAAGTTGTATGCAGCATGAATCTCTGAAAAAGACTGCAGGTGCAACCAGAACCTGTGGGGTTTCTGATGGCTTCTCCTCGTTTAGGCTGCAGCTGTCCATGTCTCTGACAGTGAACCTTCATCCCCAGGTATTTTAATCCCTTTGTTTAAGGATTTAGAGAAGGAAAAGGGCACACCCTGTTACTTATGCTCCTTGTGAGGATGCTGCGAATATAGCAGTTAACCTCTTATAGACCAACAAATGCCATGCAAAAGACTAATGCAATGTTGGGGGAGGCTGCAATGCCTGACAGGCCTGATAATCTCTGAGCTGTCTCAAGTCTCTACAGGGGAGGATAGTAACATGCAAGCATGATAAGGGCCACCAGATTTAGGTGGCGATACCCTTTTATATTCCTACCCCTGACCTTTTTCTATGGGGAGACAAAGTCCTAAGCTAAAAGCAGAGGAACTTAACCCAGGTGCAACAACAGCTAAACTTAGTCTAGCAGAAAAACAATGCCTGCTAATCTGCACAGCTAGATGCTGAGTAGGCGTCTTAGATGAATCTGTATCCAACACACACGAGGTGCTTACGTGCTTCAAACTTCTCTGTCCTCCTGGCTTTATAGTCTGGGCCTTTTTGAAGAGCCCTCCCTGCGTCTGCACCATGAGCTGGCCAGCACGTGAACGTGTGCCAGCGGCAACCACATCGTCCCCCAGCCTACAAAGTGCACCCCCCCTCGCAGGGAAATGGTGGAGGCGGGGGAGAGAGATCCCCCAAGGAGCGCTGTGGACCCAGACTACGAGGGACCTCCCCACACACTGTGGTAGAGCCTGAAGCAGAGGAAGTGGGTCGCACAATAGACCAGCTAACACTTAAGCATTCGTATTTGGAAAGCATGGTAAGCGAAACACCAGGCATGTCTTTTTACTGCCCTTAGTGGCGGAAGACATGCAGCTACTCATGGAAGACAATCCTTTGCATAGGACTTAGGGCATTATTTATGTACCAGCCCCTTCAAGGGGAGGTATATGGGTACTACAGCCATCCTGTCTCAACAGACATAGTGGTTTATTTGCCCAGGCACACATGCCAGCTAGGGGAGGTATATGGGTGCCCTGAGCCATCCTGTCTCAGAAGACATAGTGGTTTACATTGCCCATGCATAGAAGCATAATATAGGCGAGACTCATAGTCCCCCATGGAAGACCTACTGTCGAACCAAGTCCGTAGGCCCTCCTCTTACCTTTCCACGCTGCAGGGTGTTGCCAAGCAAGAGGCCCAACATTCACACTTCATCGTGGGTATTGTTCTAGACCTTTAGGGACCGGGGTCCATGGCCAGAACACCACTCCCCTGGACCTATATAGCACCCTGACAGCAGAAAAACATTTGGTCCTTAGAAGGCACAAAGTTCTGGGACCCAGGATCCAGCCCTCCGCAGAGAGGCATTATAGGCTAAACCTCGTTCTTCGTATCAAGGCCCGTGTACTATCCACTTTGGCTATGAAGTACCTTGGACGGATCCGGATTTATGGAGGTTCTTTACATCCAGCATGGATCCCTCCAGTGGAGCTCCTAAGAGCACATGTTCATTCGTGACCAACACCTTAGACACTGATGAAAAAACTGAGGTACTCCCAGTAAGGTAGGGGTTATATAGGGAAGGAACTTCCTGTTTATTTGAGTACAGCAGTGTCCATCACCTGAAGGTAGACTATATAACCCACATAGTAATGACTATGCCGCTCTGTGTCCTGTGATGTACGATAAAGAAAAACTATTTACGGTATTTAAAAACTATACTCTTGATAATAATTAAGAGTTTTTTTATTATAGAATCTAAAATCTTGTATTACGTATTGGAACTATGTACAATCGGTATAGTATCAAAGGAAATAAACGTTTTTTGGTACCAGAACTATGTAAAGAGTACATGGGTATACTTACATTTTAAAGGAGTTGTAAAGGAAAACCATTTTTTTGCTGAAATGACTGTATAGATACATAATAGTTAACTGATTCCTTTTAAAAATGATTAAAAATAGATAAAAATCAATCATATAATGTGCCTGCAGTTTAGTTTCGTTTTTCATCTAGTTTCATGCTTCTGTGAAGTACAGAGACACAGAGCCAATACAGGGCAGTGTTTGTTTTTAAAATGAAACTGAGGGGTTTTAGACACGCAGTAATCACACCTCCTTTATTAGTGAGCACAGAGAGAAGCTCCCAGTACTTTTTTCATAAGGAAACAGACAACCAGGAAGTGTCCAGAACAGAGGATTACAGCAACATCATAGCAAAAATGAACAATGAGGACATGAAACCAGGACTGCAGTAGGGTAAAGGAAGCTAATTAGCTATAAAAAAAAAATGTTCCTTTAGTGACCCTTTAACAGTATAAATAAAATCTAATACAAAAAAAATAAAAATGCTCAATATGGAGTTACTAGGCTAACATGAGAAATGTGCTCTGGTCATCCATCCCCTTGTAACTCCTTCTTGCAGGACTCATAGGTAAGGAATGGGTGCGTCACCGGAGAATTTGGGTTTGTTGTAATCTTGACCTCTTTTTGAAGAGTTCATGCCCCTTATACTCATTATAAAAATTGTTTCCTTCTGCCTGCAGAGAATCCTGTGTTACACGGTTACTCGAGGCAAAGCTGTGTACTTTTATAACCCAGCTTCTGATTAGGAAATGTACCCAGGTAACTAGGTTATGTTTACTGGCCCCGATAGATTGAATTACCCACCTGCTGCTGGTATGGGGGAGGATTGTATGACTCTGTACCCAGCCTATATAATCTCTCGTCAAGAAAAAAAAATTGCAAAATGAAATCCTTTAACCTGCCCTGCTAACTTGATCTGAGCGCTCGCGTCTTTGGTCGCATTGGAGTGAGCTCCGATTTGAGGAATCGTCAATTTGAATACTAAACAGACTTATCCAATGGAAACAAATGGGAATTTACGTAAAACCTTAATGCAGTGCTTCTTAATCAATTTGGTAAATAGGGTCACCTTTCACCTCTTACAGAGATTAAGTGGCTAGTGGTAATTTAGATAAGCTTTTCTTCTATCCAAATTAAAGCTAATCTGCGGCCAAAAAGCTAAAGGGTTACAGTGCCTTGAAAACGTATTCATACCCCTGGAAATTTTCTACATTTTGTCATGTTACAACCAAAAATGTAAGTGTAATTTATTGGGATTTTGTGTGATCGACCAACTCAAAGTGGCACATAAATGTCAAGTGGAAGGAAAATGATAAATGGTTTTAATTTTTTTTTTTTTTTACAAATATCTGAAAAGTGTGGCATTTATTTGGATTCAGCCCCCTTTACTCTGATACCCCTAACTGAAATCTAGTGGAAGTCAGAAGTCTCCTAATTCGTAAATAGAGTCCACCTGTGTGTAATTTAATCCGTATAAATACAGCTGTTCCGTGAAGCCCTCAGGGGTTTGTTAGAGAACATTGGTGAACAAAAAGCTTCATGAAGGCCAAGGAACACACCAGACAGGTCAGGGATAAAGTTCCGGAGAAGTTTAAAGCAGGGATTGCTTAAAAAAATATATCCCAAGATTTAAACATCAGAGCTCTGTTCAATCCATCATCTGAAAATGGAAGGAGTCTGGCACAACTGCAAACCTAGCAAGACATGGCCGTCCACCTAAACTGACAGGCCGGGCAAGGAGAACATTAACAAGAGAAGCAGCCAAGAGGCCCTTGGTAACTCTGGAGAAACTGCAGAAATCCACAGCTCAGGTGGGAGAATCTGTCTACAGGACAATGCTCACTCCACAAATCTGACCTTTTATGGAAGAGTGGCAAGAAGAAAGCTATAAGAAGTCCCATTTGCAGCTTGTGGTAAGCCATGCGGGGGACACGGCAAACATGTGGAAGAAGGTCCGATGAGACCAAAATTGTACTTTTTGGCCTAAGAAATGTGTGTGGTGGAAAACTAACACTGCACATCACCCTGAACACACCACCCCCCACTGTGAAACATGGTGGTGGCAGCATCATCTTGTGGTGATGCTTTTCTTCAGCAGGTACAGAGAAGCTGGTCAGAGTTGATGGGAAATGGATGGAGCCAAATACAGGGCAATCTTAGAAGAAAACCTGGTTACTGGCATCCTCCGTCCGGAAAAGAGCACACCATCTCTAGCTGGTGTCTCGTGTCCTGTTTGGATAGATCGATAGCAGCACAGCCATTGGCTCCCGCTGCTGTCAATCAAATCCAATGCCGCAGTGCGGGTGGCCGCGGCTGAGTCCTGCATTCTGTGTGGATGGACACATGGGTGTCCACCATGGAGAGTTCTTCTGCTTTTGCAGCGCTTTTCACACACTTTTGAAGCATTAGTAGTGCACTTTTTTTTGAGGTTCTGAGGACAGGGTTGATGACCACTGCAGTAAAACATAAATTTACTGGATCAAGTCTTTTTACACTCGTGACTCCAATGGTTTTAGGGGCTTTAGGACTGAAGGAAACTTGATGGTCAACCTCTGTTGTTGCTAAACCCAGTCCACTTTTGCCCCAGGACCCCTGCTAATTGTTTTGTTAAAACAGTTCTGCCTTGCTCTTCAACCACATGTGCAGCACTTGTAGCTGTCTTGTATGGAACTCTATGCTCTGTCTATAAGCTAAGAGGGGCCAAGACCAGCATCCTCTGAACCTCCTCTATTATTTATTTTTAATGTGCCGCAAGAGGCACTAGATGCAAGTTGTACCCAATGTTTAAAAAAGTTGTATGCTGCAAAAATGCACACAGAAACACATGAATATCACCTTGTATGTGCTTTTGAGCAACAGGCTTGGTTGCATATAGAATCCGTACACTATATTGCCAAAGGTATTGGGATGCCTGCCTTTACTTACATATGAACTTTAATGGTATCCCAGTCTTAGTCTGTGGGGTTGAGGTCAAGACTTTGTGCAGGCCAGTCAAGTTCCTCCACCCCAACCTCGCTCAGCTATGTCTTTTATGGACCTTGTTTTGTGCACTGGTCCAAATCATTTTGTGGAGTGGGGAATAATGGTGTGGGATGCTTTTTAGGGGTTGGACTTATACCCTTGGTTCCTGTGAAGGGAACTCGTAGGAATCGGCATACCAAGACATTTTGGATAATTTCATGCTCACAAGTTTGTGGCAACAGTTTGGGGATAGCAACTTCGCGTTCCAACATGATTGCTCACCAGTGCACAAAGCAGGGTCCATAAAGACATGGATGAGCCAGTTTGGGGTGGGGGAACTTGACTGGCCTGCCAAGAGTCCTGACTTCACCCGGTAGAACACCTTTAGGTTTTGTAAACCAGACCACACAAATGTGCTTCTGGAAGAATGGTCAAACATTCCCATAGACACTCCTAAACCTTGTGGACATCCTTCCCAGAAGAGTTGAAGCTGTTATAGCTGCAAAGGGTGGGCCAACTTAATATTGAATCCTACGGACTAAGATTGGGAGGCCATTAAAGTTCATGTGCGTGTAAAGGCAGGCGTCCCAATACTTTTGGTAATATAGTGTACCCTTTCTTTGAAAAATGTTGGATGTAGTATGTATATTTCTAAAACTCTAATGTGAATTGGCCCGAGGCTGATCCTATACTTGGTTTTTTGTTTCTAGTTTCCAAGTCCACTCATGCCTCCTTGAAGTATAATACATATTCTTTGCTTCGGGTGGCTCTTTGCCAACTCTCTGAAACATGAAGCATTGCCTGCTTGCTTTTGATTGCAGCAGATAGAAGCTTTGATTCCATCTTTGTGTACACTGCCTCTCTGCTAGGAACACGCTGTTCTGAGCGCTTAATAGGTCATCGGGCTTCTGTCTTTGGGAAGGAAAACTTGTTTAAAGTTTAGATTTTTTTTTTTCCTAAAGCTGTAATTAACCGGCATAGTCGGCTGAATTTATTTTAAACAGAACTGTACACAGAGTTGAGGCAATTAAAATGAATGTGCTTTGGTGTTCCGCCTGCCCCTCTTAAAGCAGTAGTAAACCGCTGCAATAAAAAAAATAACAACTTTCCCCTGCAAAATAATACCATAATGTGCTAGTATGCATTGCATACTAGCACATTATGAAATACTTGCCTTAAAACTTGGCACTCCAGGGGCGCCATGTCACCGGTGAGAGGGTTTCCATCTTCCCCTGGTCTTCCTTCTGGGTTCACAGGCTCCGCCTGTGTGAGTGGTTGGAGCCACGATGATGTCACTCGTGTGCGCCCTCGGTTGGTGCTGTGAAGTTCCGTCATACCGTGACCTCACTGGCTACATCCTGTTAATATCTCCTAAATGGTGCACATTTTAGGAGATCTTCATTTCACCTACAAGTGAGCCTTAATATAGGCCTTATTATTGGCTTACCTGTAGGTAAAAATCGCAAAGCAGACTTTAGTACTGTTTTAACATGTTGTCTGTTGGTAAAGTAAACCTGTTAAAAACCTGGACTGTTGAGAATGAATAATAAAATGTATAAGCAGCCTTAAGGCTTCACTTTAAAGTGGTTGTAAACCTTTGAAAACATTTTAATTAAAAAAAACCCTAGTATGCAAAGCGTACAAGCTAGTTATGTATTGCTTACCTGAGATCGAAGTGGTCCTCGAATTATAATAATTCTACCACTTTATAAAACTCTGGTCCGGCCGCATCTTGAGTATGCTGTCCAGTTTTGGTCACCAGTCCTCAGGAGGGAACTACTGGAATTTGAGAGGGTCCAAGGAAGGGCAACAAAACTAATAAGGGGACTGGAGAACCTCCATTGGGAAGAACGAGTACAAGCATTAAATATATTCTCCTTGGAAAAGAGATGCTTAAAGGATCACTAAAGGATTTTTTTTTTTTTTAGCTAAATAGCTTCCTTTACCTTACTGCAGTACTGGTTTCATGTCCTTATTGTTTGTTTTTGCTTTGAAGTTGCTGTAATCCTGCTCTGTTCTCCACACTTCCTGCTTGTCTGTTCCCTTATAACCACAGTGATGGGAGCTTTCTCACGGTGGTCTGAGCTGTCATTACTGTGTGTCTAAAACTTCCCAGGACCAATCGGATTAATTTTAAAAACAAAACACTGCCCTGGATTTGTTTGTTTTTGTTCTGTGTGTCTATTTCTACTTCACAGAAACATGAAGCCAGTTCAAAAGTGAAACAAACCTGCAGGCACATTATATGATTGATTTTTATCTATTTTTAATCATTTTCAAAAGGAATCGGTTAACTTTTATGTCTCTATACCCTGTAAACAGTCATTTCAGCAAAAAAAATGTTTTCCTTTAGTGACCCTTTAAGAGGGAACATGATGGCAATATACAAATATATTTTAATGGTGATTACAAGATTGGGAGGAAACTACTCGGTCTCGGGTCACTCAAGAAAACACGTAGCCTCCCAATGAGGTTGGATGAGAAGCGGTTCAACCCTAAATGGCATAGAGGATTTTTTACTGTTAGAGCGGTAAGTATATGGAACTCCCTTCCACAATCAGTGGTTTCAGCGGGAAGTTTCATTAATAAAAAAAAAGGTTTTAGTTGGGCGTCTTACTGAACACAAAATAACAGGGATATGGGAAGTGGTAGAGGCATGCATCCCTCTGTCCTCTTTTAGGCATCTATCTGCTTGGGTCCCGTATACAGGTGGTTTTGGGTACAAACAAGATATTTATTGGGGATGCTTTTATATTAGGGGAGGGAGGGGTCTATGGACTGTGAGGTTTGCCATTCCTCTCTTTAATATATGAGGGGTGGATTTGGTTTACACAGATCATCTGTTTCATAGTGTTTGGGAAGGTTAAGACCACCAAGGAACTGGCTTCTTTTTAGGGACTTTCTTCTTGGCCTATATATAGGGAGCAGGGGGAATTTTTGCTATAATCTTTTTTGTTTTTCGCTTTTTCGAGCAATAAAATTTAACTGTAGTTTAAAGCGGAGGTTCACCCTAAATATAAGCCCTCCCATGTGATCCAGCATACTGGCGTCAGCGCCAGTATGCTGTTTTTTTTTTTTAAATCCATGTACTTACTGTCTTATGCAGAATTTTATTTTTTTTACCCCGCGGTGGACGGCGCCAGTATAGCGCGTCGCATCTATCGAAAGTACCCGAAAAGGACTCGGGTAATCTCGGCGAAAATGCGGCGCCTGCGCACAGACCTAGGAGCTGACTGCGCAGGCGCCGTACTTTTTTATATTAAGTAGTACAATAAGCAAACTTTTTTTTTTTTTTTTTCATTTATGGATAGAGCAAGGGACGGTTATAACTAGGGTTGTCCCGATACCACTTTTTTAGGACCGAGTACAAGTATCGATACTTTTTTTCATGTACTCGCCAATACCGATACTTTTTTTTTTTAAATGTGTCCCCAAATGCAGCCATGTCCCCCCACATATATTGCAGCCATGTCCCCCACATATATTGCAGCCATGTCCCCCCCACAGATGCAGCCATGCATGTCCCCCACATATGCAGCCATGTTTCCCACAGATATTGCAGCCATGTCCCCCCACATATTGCAGCCATGTCCCCCACAGATGCAGCCATGTATGTCCCTCACATATTCACCCGATAGAACACCTTTAGGTTTTGTAAACCAGACCACACAAATGTGCTTCTGGAAGAATGGTCAAACATTCCCATAGACACTCCTAAACCTTGTGGACATCCTTCCCAGAAGAGTTGAAGCTGTTATAGCTGCAAAGGGTGGGCCAACTTAATATTGAATCCTACGGACTAAGATTGGGAGGCCATTAAAGTTCATGTGCGTGTAAAGGCAGGCGTCCCAATACTTTTGGTAATATAGTGTACCCTTTCTTTGAAAAATGTTGGATGTAGTATGTGTATTTCTAAAACTCTAATGTGAATTGGCCCGAGGCTGATCCTATACTTGGTTTTTTGTTTCTAGTTTCCAAGTCCACTCATGCCTCCTTGAAGTATAATACATATTCTTTGCTTCGGGTGGCTCTTTGCCAACTCTCTGAAACATGAAGCATTGCCTGCTTGCTTTTGATTGCAGCAGATAGAAGCTTTGATTCCATCTTTGTGTACACTGCCTCTCTGCTAGGAACACGCTGCAGCCATGTCCTGTCCTGTCCTGTCCTGTCCTGTATTCTATTTAGGTATCGGGGGTATTTGCGGCAGTACAAGTACTCCCTCAAATACTTGGTATCGGTCTCGATACCGATACTGGTATCGGTATCGGGACAACCCTAGTTATAACCCCTCAGATTTTTTTTCCCCGTGTCCCATTGCAGAGATTTCCTTTCACTTTCTATAGCCAAACAGGAAGTTAGAATAAGTCCCTGAAAATTAAGAGAATTCCTTGGTAATCCCCAGGTCACTAGAATGTGCATGTAACACAGTGTGATATAACGCAGGTTTGTACCTAAGGCCAGTCATACACGGTTTGAAAAGTTAATGTGCAGGCAGAATGTACCAAGTTGATAGCTCAATCAACTTTGGTACAACCAGACTGCCGGTTTCCCTTGTGATTATCGCAAGCCGGTGCTATAGCTGCTAGCAATAATCACCGTCTTCTCCCGGCAGTGACATCTTACCGTGGTTGCATGACAAATTTGCTCCATGTGTGGCCAGCCTAAAAGCCCTAGTACAAACTAGTAGTGTGTGCGTTTTTGTTTTCTTTTTCCAATGCAACAGGGCAGAACAAAATAATAATGGTATCTCTAGAAGAGCCACGTACAAAAGATCTGATGTTAGTCCAGCAATCTTCCCCTATCTATTGTATTCTGACAGGGTGCCAACCCCTGCCAGGACACCTTGGTCAGGGCTCTAAGCCATTGGCTGGTCTGCAGACTTTTTTCAGTCATGCCCCTTTGACTTTTGGACTGACTCCAGTACACACGGGCCACATGTTGGCCCGTTTCTATTGAACCAGCCCATGTGTACTAGATTTTTATATCTGGGCAACAGTTACAGTTGAGAACATTTATCTTGGACAGTCAACTCCCTGCCCTAGACCTATTTTCCAACCTTTATGACATTCTTTCCCAACAAGTTTTATGTCAACAGGTTCCTTAACTTGGATGAACCAAAGATGGTCTATTATCAGGCGATCTGACTCTCATGTACAGGCATACCCCACTTTTAAGTACACAACGGGACCAGAGCATGTATGTAAAACGAAAATGTACTTAAAGTGAAGTAATACCTTTTTTTACTTCTAGGCTGTAGTGGGGTTGCCAGGGGCTTTAGTGGGGGCGTCAGGGGCTGTAGTGGGGGTGTTGGGGGAACACTCGCATGTAAATAAGCTCATCTGATGCAAGGGGGGGCCGCTCCAATCCATCCCCCGGACATCGCGCTGCACACAAAGGACAGTGCTATGGAGAGGCTGGATGGCATTCTGTGGCTGACAGGGAAGTCTGAAAAAACACTGAGAGAATGTGATGTCACCGGAGGTGGGGAGGCAGCCAGTAAACAGAGCACACTGGAACTGGAACTGGGCAGGCTAAGTGCTCAGAACTTCAGTTCCGTCTAATGCGGGTGCATGGCGCTGGAATATTTGTACTTGTGAGACACTTGACATACACTCGCGGGTATGTCCGTACTCGCGAGTGTACGTAAAGTGAGTGTCCGTAAAGCGGGGTATGCCTGTAGTCATCACGAAAGGAGAATTTCCCTGTTGGAAATCTGGGAAAGTAGGGCCTATGCATTTTCTCTTCTGTGCAAAAAACAAAGTCCTGCCACCATTGCTGGGGTTCCTGGCACAGGAACAGATTCAAGAATTAACCAAAATCACATTGCCCTTCATTTTTAGGGAGATATTTGCCTTTGGGGGACCATAAATGAGCAGATATCTTTGGTAACCCCATCCTCTAGTGTGGTGTTAAGTTCTGGTGTTTACCATATTTCTGTTATGTGGGTGACAGTGGTTTATGTGCTGTACTGGCCTATAGTAGAGTGAAGGTCCAGGCTCATTGACAAGACTTAGCAATAGGATGGTAGTTTTTTCAAGTGACGCTTATGCCTCTGACTGCTAGAGGGGTTCTTAGGTCTCTCATCCCCTAAGCAGGGATCCTCAAACTACGACCCTATAGTTGTTGTAGAACTACACATCCCATGAGGCATTGTAACACTGACATTCACAGACATGACTAGGCATGATGGGAATTGTAGTTTCTGAACAACTGGAGGGCCGTAGTTTGAAGACCCATTCCCTAAGGCTTCTGTTGTTGGCAACCACCCCCCAGAAAAAGGATCACAAGACCAGAAAAAAAAAAACTCTCCTATTTCTACAGTGTTGCTGGCTGGACAAGAAAGGTGCTGACGATTCCATGGCGTGAGATTCTACAGCATTTCAGGCAGTGAATGACGCCCTAAAAACAGACAAGTTGTTCCTTTGCCCTATTTATCAATATTGATGTTAGGAAGTTGCCAACAACGGCAAGATCGATAGTGTGCCTAAGTGCTCAAAAAAAATGCAAGCAATGCGCAACATCAAAAGCAGTTTTCTGGCTAATTGTCTTCCTTTCATTTATCTAGCCACAGAACCCATATGATAATTTCTCTCTGTAATTAAAGGAAAAATTTGACAGCCTTGAACTCCACTTTAAGGTAATCTCCAACAGAACAAAAATAATTAAAACAAAGTTGTCCACCATTTTGAATAAAAACAGGTCCCCTTTTACAGTATTGTCGACAACATACTTAAAGGGGTTGTAAAGGAATTTTATTAATTTTTTTCATAATAAGCATCCTTTACCTGCAGACATTCCTCTTTTCACTTCCTCATTGTTCGTTTTTGCTCAGAAGTTGCTCTATTTTTTCTCTGTTCTGTTCACTTCCTGCTTGTCTGGAAACTACGTCTGTGTGGCAGTACACTCTCTACGTGTTAGAGACTTGAAGGAGGTGTGAATTACTGGGCGTGCCGCAATTCATACTGGAAAATGTAGTTCTTACATGAACAAGTGATGCAAACCAGGAAGTGAATGAGAGAACAGAAACTAGAACGCCAGAGGTGATATAGGTTTGGGTGCTCTTCCCCAACAGCCAATCGGGAGGATTTTAGCCAAGCTATGCATGCTGGGGGAGTGTATTTATGAGACCGACGCCATTGGTTCTGTGTTCTTCTTCATCCAGTGTGGCACCCACCTTTTAGGGTGGCCACATCACGGCGCCCCGGCGTTATGGCCTACCTGGCCGGGGCGTGAGTGCCACGCAGTGTTCCTGGTTGCGGTGCCATGTTGGCCTGGAACATTTGAGCAGCAACGGGGACCCAGTGAGCGACTGGGTTCCCACCTTTGAGGATCCCAAGCGGTAGTGCTGTTCGGTGGGGAGTCAGTCTGAGGAACGCCATTGAGAGGCTGGCGGTCCAAAAAAGCCCTGACAAACCACCGGGGATCAAGGTAGCCGGACACTGAAGTATTGATCACCTGTCAGTCGGTAGCTGGGCGACAGTTTGAAGGAGACCCAGGCGTAATTCATCTAAGGAGGATCTCCTTCGTAACTACAATCAGAGAGGGCCTGTGGCAGAGGTGTCTCCCTGACGTTCACCAAGGAGGGTCTGTGGCAGAGACCCTCCTTATCCTACAAATGTTCGAGTGATACTAAGGCTGCCAGGTCAGTGAGAGAGGCCTGTCCGGGTACGCTAATCCCACTCTGGCAGGAGTGGCGCAGAGAAGTGTTGCACTTGGGAGCAGGACTGTTTCCCTATCATTATGCCTGAATTTGCTATTCTCATTCAACTTTACTTTCCTCACCACAAGTTTTATTGTTTTTACCTGGCTGGGTAATAAAGAGCACAGCAAAGAGCACCTGTTGTGGACATTCCATTCCTTCTACTAAATGCACCATGCACCCCTAGGAATTCAGAAGAGCCATGAGGTAAATGTGCCACCCAAAACAACCAGCAGCTCCTCCGAGGGTAGTGCTACACAAGTGTACAGACCACTATGGGTAGTGAGTAAGGGATGCTTAGGAGTAAGGATGAGCTTGGGCGTGTTTGCATCGCCCGCATACAGAGCCCGCCAGAAAGTCGACACTGCGGAGCGCTAATCACAGGCGCCGAGACGTTTCCCGGTCTCTGCAGCCGCGGACCAGGAAAATTTCTCACTGCCTGAGATTAGCTTAGCGCACTGCCCACTTCCTGGCGGGCTCTGCACGTGTGGTTTGCGAACATGCCTGAGCTCATCTTTACTTAGAAGTACCCACCCCATGGCACCTATGGAGCTCAAGACTAGACCTATTTAGCAGACCCTAACTTTGCTAGAATGTCTCAGAGTCTGTGCATGTATAATGCAGATACATTCAAGACATGCAGAAAACAGTCCTTGAGTGTCAAACGAATGCAAGTATGCCGTGTGCTGGGAGCTGTTGGGTGACAGTATGCACTGCAGTGGATGGGAAGGACAGGGCTTGCTGAGTAAAGTTGGAGTGGCTTGTTGTAAAGAGATGGATAGATAGTATATCTTTAATCTGCTAAAAAAAGGGAATAGGTATCAGTGAATGGGGGAGGGGGTCGGATGGGAAGCTAGCTATCGGCTTTAATGACTTGTAAGATTTTAATGCCTCTCTTACTTCTTATTTCATGTAATTCAACAGCTAACACCACCTACCATAATCTAGTGTATTACGTATATAATGTGTTAATGCAGTGTTTAAGAGACCTAACCTAGTTTTTGGCTCATAATAGCCTTATTTTCTGTACTAATGGCTGAACATCAAATTATGTATAGTGAAGCGCACAAACTGTACTGATACCACTGTCAAGAATGATGTTAATCAATGCTTTTATCATAATAACTGATTTTCTCCTCCTCCCTGGCATAAATTGAAATTAAATGGCAGAAACTGAAATTATAATGTAACTCTTTGGCTCCCTGAGAGCTGGAACAAAGCCATCCTGTGCTAGCCTTTCTGAAACACCTTAACTCGAGTATTACTGTATTTATTGGCACATAACACTCACTTTTTTACCCTGAAAATAGAGGGTAAACTGTGCCTGCGTGTTATATGCAGGGGGCGGTGGAATGTTTTTTCCCTGAAACTTCCCTCTTAAAGTTAGGGTGTGTGTTATACGCCGATAAATCCAGTACTTCACATCTGCAGTTTTCAATGGAGAATTATTGTTGCTTTTTTTTTTTTGCATTCTTTATTTTTTAAATTGGGGAATGTACACTACCTAGAACATTAACAAGCAATACAAAAGCAGATCTCCGTAAATTGAACTTTCACTTCGCCAACATTGGGTGCAAAGAAACGGATGCAGTGTACATAAATCACAAACTGGTCATTTGCATAAGATAAGCAGGAAATTTGCATAGGAAATTAAGTTGTCCAGCAATTTAAATTAAAGGCAACTCTTGTTTGACTCCCTTACAGAATACTGTACAGGAAGGTGTGACAATGTGTAGCAATAGCAATATAATGATTGTGAATAAAGAATACATGTAGACCAGACACCCTATATTCAAGGTTTTGTAAGACAAGGCTGTTCTAAGGCAAGGAAAAATAAGATTTCATCTGGCAGGTAGCCATTGCTCAACAAGAGTGGAGCCAAAACCTGCACAGGAAGACAGGCATCCAAAAAGGTTGGAGAATCTGCCAAAGGGCAACCCCCCCCCCCCCCCCTCTTTCTCCAAGCCAAGAAGGAAGCCAGTGCCAGTGCCAGAACACGGAACCTAATTTGGACTGCCGACACAGTACATATATATACTGGGTGCGGACAGTGTTATTTTGTCAACTAAAACATTTTTGTCAAAGTTTTCATCAGTGGCCTTTTTACAGTGAAAATCTAAATGAAATGTACACCACGTTTTTACCCACTTACGAAAACCTATGACGAAAATCAATACCTTTTTCATTAACGAGAGAAAACGAAAATGTAAAAGGAGGGACGTTTACCCTCGTGAAGGTCTGGTTTCCACGGAGCTCTGTGCCTAACAGTTGGCACTGTGCAGCATCGCAGGCCTCGTTAAGCGAAGGTCCAGAGCAGCACTGTGCATTACAGGCCTACTCTCACCGACGGCATCCAGAGTAGCACTGTGCATTACAGACCTCCTCCCACCGCCGGGATCCAGAGCAGCACTGTGCATTACAGGCCTACTCTCACCGCCGGCATCCAGAGTAGCACTGTGCATTACAGACCTCCTCCCACCGCCGGGATCCAGAGCAGCACTGTGCATTACAGGCCTCCTCTCACCGCCGGGATCCAGAGCAGCACTGTGCATTACAGGCCTACTCTCACCACCGGCATCCAGAGCAGCACTGTGCATTACAGACCTCCTCCCACCGCCGGCATCCAGAGCAGCACTGTGCATTACCCGCCTCCTCCTACCGCCGGCATCCAGACCAGCACTGTGCATTACAGGCCTCCTCCCACCGCCGGCATCCAGACCAGCACTGTACATTAGTTGAGGTTGCCCCTTTAAACCCGAACACATATGAATTACACAGGTTCTGAGGCTAAGTTATTGTAGTTAAGGCACCAAGTGAGATTAAATACCACCTTAATCGGCCAAAGAACCTGTGTAATTCATATGTGTTTGGATTTAAAGGGATGAGGTGGCAACCCTAATTACAGGCCTCCTCCTTCTGCCAGTATCCAGAGCACTGTGTGCATTACAGGCCTCCTCCCGCCGCTGGCAGCCAGAGCACTGTGTGCATTACAGGCCTCCTCCCACCGCTGGCAGCCAGAGCACTGTGTGCGTTACAGGCCTCCTCCCACCGCTGGCAGCCAGAGCACTGTGTGCATTACAGGCCTCCTCCCGCCGCTGGCAGCCAGAGCACTGTGTGCATTACAGGCCTCCTCCCACCGCTGGCAGCCAGAGCACTGTGTGCGTTACAGGCCTCCTCCCACCGCTGGCATTAATGTTTGCATTAATTTATATCTCTAAGGTTGTGTTTTGTCTGCTTATCCGTTTCCAGTTTGGCGTTTTGTTGCGGTAACCTGTAATTAGCTGAAAAATATTTTATTTGTTTTCCACATATAGTTTGTTTTTTTGATCAGTCAGGCCTTTGCAAACTTATTAACATTGTTTTTTGTTTTCCCTCACAGGTTCTAGAGACTTTTGCGGGTCGACTGATACAAATCAATGTGTTTACACGGAGAGACATCCCCAACCTAACAAAATATAAGATCATTCTGTCTCGAGATCAGTTCCGGAAGAACCCACCTCCCAATATTGTGGCAAGTGTTCTTGATTTATCTTGTGCAAACAAACCACCAACATTATAGTAGGGCTGCCCTGGACTGCCACTTGTGGTGCACCTAAATCCTGGTTGCCCCTGGCTCTGTTCAAAAGGAGTGTTGAGGTGACAGGCCTTAATATCTGTAAACATCAGTCTACATCAACTCTAATGCCGCGTACAGACGATCGGACATTCCGACAACAAAACCGTTGATTTTTTTTTTTTTTTTGACGGATGTTGGCTCAAACTTGTCTTGCATACACGCGGTCGCACAAATGTTGTCGAAAATTCCGAACGCCAAGAACGCGGTGACGTACAACACATATGACGGCATTATTAAAGGGAAATTCAATACCAGTTGTGTTAGTAGAAGTTTGGTGAGAGACGATTCGCGCTTTCAGCCTCGTGCTTTTCAGTCCGTTACTGCGTGACAATGTGCTATCTCCATTACGAACGCTAGTTTTACCAGACCGAGCACTTCGTTCTCGTTCTTGATTCAGAGCATGTGTGGAATTTTGTGCGTCGGAATTGTCCACACACTATCGGAATTTATGAGAACAGATTTTGTTGTTGGAAAATTTGAGAACCAGCTCTCAAATTTTGGGTGTCGGAAATTCCGACAGAAAATGTCCGATGGAGCCTACACACGGTCAGAATTTCTGACAACAAGCTCCCATTGAACATTTGTTGTCAGAAATTCTTAGCGTGTGTACGTGGCATAAGGGTTGTGGTTGACCGAACCTGCCATAATAGAGGTTGTTGTTATTACAGGTACCCTTTTGAAAGTGCTAGTTGCTTGGCTGTCATCATTATCCTATGGTCGAATTGCTTTCTGCATCATTGACCAAGTGGTCCTTTCATGGTAGGGACAGATTTTTCTTGGTGGGCTAGTCAGTGCCATGGTGCCACTGGCATTGTGAAAGGTGTTTTTTTCCCAATAGATATGGTTTACTTTAAATCAGGGGTCTCCAAACTGTGGCCCGAGGGCCAGATGTGGCCCTTTGCCAGCCTTAATCTGGCCCTTGGGGCACAATTCCTTCCACTGATATGAGGCACTATTCCTCCCAATGACACCAACAATGGGGCAGTATATCTTCCATGGATACCAATGATGGGATACTATTCCTCCTACTATTAGGGGAAAAACTTTTCCTCCATTTGACCACCAACCCTGAGGCCATATTCTCACCGATGCTGGGTTTGTGAAATTTTCTGCCCCTTTTGGCCACAATCCGGCCCTCCTAAAGTCTGAAGGACAATAAAGTAGCCCTTTGTATGAAAAGTTTGGAGACCCCTGCTTTAAATCATCCTCCATCAAACTTCTTTGTGTCCCTTTGGATTGTCAAATAATGATTCAGGACCTCAAAGGAAATCAATGCAAAAAATGTCCTCTACCAGATACTGTGATTGCAGGTCTAAACAGAGATCAGATACTACATCTAGGTCCCGTTTTGTCACAGACTGTTGATGCTGCTCTGATGTGAACGAATTCTCCTGTTCCACACAAGGACCGTTCTCGAATGCAGCTTAATTTAGAAGATTTTTTATATACATTTTGCATTGTGAAGATAATGTGTATATACTTGGTAATAATTGAATATTTTTCTAATGCAGGGGGCACAAATGGGAGTGATGGAAGGAGATTTTGCTCTCTGTATAAGCTTATATCATGGCTATGAGCTTTTATTACAGATGGGAACACGTTCTTTATACTACTATCTACGTTCAATAATGGATGGATCCAAAGGTAAGATGCTTTAAGGCCAGAAAATGCGCCCTGTCCCGCCGAGCTTGCTTGCAGAAGCGAACGCATACGTGAGTAGCGCCCGCATATGTAAATGGTGTTTTAAACCACACATGTGAGGTATCACCGCGATTGGTAGAGCGAGAGAAATAATTCTAGCCCTGGACCTCCTCTGTAACTCAAAACATGCGACCTGTAGAATTTTTTAAATGTCGCCTATGGAGATTTTAAGGGGTAAAATCTTGTCGCCATTTCACGAGCAGACAAATTTTTGAAGCGTGACATGTTGGGTATCAATTTACTCGGCGTAACCTTATCTTTCACAATATAAAAAAAAATTGAACTAACTTTACTTTTGTATTATTTTTTAATTAAATTCCCCCAAAAAAATGCGCTTGTAAGACCGCTGCGCAAATATGGTGTGACAGAAAGTATGGCAACGATCGCCATTTTATTCTCTACTAGGGTGTGAGAAAAATATATATATATAATGTTTGGGGGCTCTAATTAGAGGGAAGGAGATGGCAGTGAAAACACAGGGGAAGCTCCATTAGAATTGCTGGTTTTCTTGTCATGCCAACGGCCACCACAAGATGGCGCCAGATCACAGAAGGGAGCATAGGCCTGCAGAAGGCCGCAAAGCCTCGGCCCAATTACGCATATCCTGTGTCTCCATGCGCCCCCACCTCGCCATTGCGTCGGGCCCTGCCGGCCGGTAATTGAGGCCGCGGCTTTATGGCCTTCTGCAGGCCTAAGCTTCCCTCCCTGGGTGCCAGGTCGCTAATTCTAGTCGCAATTGTGACCAGGCGTCCGGATTTTGTCGAACCCTGCTTTAAGGGCTATTATTTGTAATTCATACCGGAAGCATTCTTGGCTTTGTGGTGGTTTTGTTAAGGTGCCCCTTCACGTTTTGAATGTTGACAAAGATGGTTGTACCGTTTACTGGCAGTATACCATATGGTCCCACCTTTTCACTATCCATTAAGTATTTTTTGAGCATGATGGTAAATACTATTATACAGTTGCTCCATTTGCAAGTTTCTACCGCCAGAGGTGGTAAAAAATGGAATCAGAATAAGCCCACACTTGTTCAGGCAGTGGGGCCTATGTTTATGACCAGCCTAAAATACTGTAGTCATTTTCTAGGATATAAATTCTGTTTATTATCTGTAATGGATAAGCTCCCCTAAAGATAGGGAACACAGGTTTGTCACTTGGCATGGGACCCATTCATAGAACTCTTATAGAACACCTATTTTCTCAATTCTGATTGGACAAGGTGGAGACTTGGACGTCTCCTTACAAAGCAGAGTTCAGAACTGTCGTCGCTGGAAAACTGCAAATGCAAGTTTGCCATAATGTGCATGTGAACATGAACTAATACATGTAACATTATGGCATGTGTTCTGACCAGACCCCCAGCTCAGTTCCATTTTCATTGGCTGCATACTTTGTTTTGCTTTGAATATACACTATATTGTCAAAAGTATTGGGACACTTGCCTTTACACGTACATGAACTTTAATGGCATCACATTCTTAGTCTGTAGGGATCAATATTGAGTTGGCCCACCCTATAACAGCTTCAACGCCTCTGGAAAGGCTGTCCACAAGGTTTAAGCGTGTCTATAGGACCTTGCTTTGTGCACTGGTGTGCAGTCATGTTGGAACAGGAAAGGACCATTCCCAACCTGTTTCCACAAAGTTGGGAGCATGAAATTGTCCAAATTGTCTTGGTATGCACAAAGCAAGTACCATGAAGACTTGGATCGGGGAGTCTGAGGTGGAGGAACATGACTGGCCTGCACAGAGTCCTGATCTCAACCGATGGAACACCTTTGGGATGAATTAGAGCAGAGACTGTGAGCCAGGCCTTGTACAACATCAGTGCATCACAAATGCGCTTCTGGAAGAATGGTCAAATATTCCCATAGTCCAGGGGTGTGCAAACTTTTTCAAAGAGGGCCAGATTTAATGAAGTGAACATGCGTGAAGGCCGACCATTTGCCTGACATTTGGTGAACCATTAAAATTCGGTCTAAGTTTGTTTTTCCGAGCACTAATACACGGCCCAACAAGAATTCTCTTGTTTTTGTGGCTGTGTGTGGTGAAGAGATGAGCTCGGGCATGTTATTTGGATTTACCGTATTTATCGGCATGTAACACACACCTTCACTTTAACTGCTTGCCGACCAGCCGCCGTCATATTGCTGCGGCAGGTCGGCACGCCTGGGCGAGAGCCCGTAGCTCTACGTCGGCACTTTAAAGGCCACTAGGGGGCGCGCGCCGGCGGCCCGCGCGCCGCGCCCCCGAGTGCCGCCGGGCACGCGCGATCGCTCGGTACAGAGAGAGGAACGGGAGCTAAGTGTGTAAACCCAAAGATCCCATTCATGTCAGCAGGGAAATGCTGATCTTCTGTTCATACAATGTATGAACAGAAGATCAGTGATTTCTTTCTCGTACATCACGGGACACAGAGCGGCATATTCATTACAATGTGGGTTATATGGAGTACCTTCAGGTGTGGACACTGGCAATCTCAAACAGGAAGTCCCCTCCCTATATAACCCCCTCCCCTAGAGGGAGTCCCTCAGTTTTTTCGCCAGTGTCTTAGGTGTTGGTCACGGAATAGCTTTGCTCCACATCCTTGGGATTAAGGGCGGGCTAACCGGATCTGTCCAAGGAGCCTCAATGCCAAAGTTGACAGTACCCGGGCCCCAAACCGTGGGGTTTTGCCTATAATGCTCCTCTTTGGAGGGCTGGACCCTGGGCCCAGGACTTGGAGTTTGTAAAAACCATAAGTGCCTGTTTGCCAGGGTGCTATATAGGTCCAGGACAGTGGGTACCTTCATAGGACCCCAGGGCCTGAAGGTCTACTACGCTACCCATGGAGATGGGAGAAGATTGGATCGTTTTGCTGGACAAACATCCTGCAGCATGGAGCAGGTAAGGGGGAGCCTGCGGGACTTGGTTCGACAGCAGGCTCTCCGGGGTAACCTAAAAGGGGGGATAGCCTAAGTATGCTCTGCATTGGCAACCTTGCTCACTATGTCTGAGAAAGACAGGATGACCCCTTTTTTCCCCCATCACTAGGTTCCCCTGTCTAAGAATGTGTTGCTAGCTAACCTGCTGCTTTCTTCCTAGGACTAGTAAGGATCCCTATGGGGCCTGTTGGAGAGTCCTACCTGGCCGGGGGTTTGAATCTGCCGCCTGATACTGTAGTCCTGGGTCTCCAGCAGCGCGGCTCCTCCATGTTCCTCCTGTTCCGGCATACGCGCGCGTGCGCGCGCACGTCTTATAGACGTTTTTTCGCGCCGTTCAGAGAGGAGGGCGTGCCTGCGGCGTCATACAGGGGCGCGCCTTGTGCTGTTAGAGATCAGCAGGCATTGTCAGTGCTCAGTCTGAGGCTGATTTCAGAAGGAGAGGACGCAGAGCGGCAGAACAGTGACTCCCGGTGGCGGAAGAGGGGTAGTACATGCTGGACTTTGTTCCAATGCCTTTTTTGTTAAGCCAAGAAATTCCCCTTTTTGCAGCAGGTTGGAGGCTGGCAAACTAAGTTTGGGGTCACTGTATGTTTTAAAAAAAAAAAAATATATATATAATATATATTTAAAAAAAAAAAAAAAAAAAAGAAAAACATACGGGGCCCCATCAGTTTTTGGGCATTAGTGATCTATTGTCCCCTAAGCTCTGGTTTTGTACTCCTGGCCACTACAGTGTGTTGTTGTTGGCGGAGTCCCTTGATTTTGTATTATGGCTTCCAAAGGTTCGGGGTCAAAGGGTACAAAAAAGACCAAAAAACAAAGGGGTTCCCCCTCTGATTCTGATGATATGCCGATACTTTCCCCGCAACTTATTAACATAAAGGGCGCCTTGGATGAGCCATTAGGGGGATCTGGTGCGGAGGCTGGCCCAGATCAGCCCAGCCCTGTGTTTATCACAGAGGAGATGCTAGCCGTATCCCTAGGGGGGCTAGAAGAGAGAATAGCAGCATTGATCGCTAGAGCTATTCCTGGTAAGAAACGGGTTAGATCCCCATCACCAAGAGGTGTATCCTCAGATGCTGAGATTCTCTCTCCGGAGGAATTGGAATCACAGGAGGATCAACTAGACCTGAACCAAGAGGGTTCAGGGATTGAGGGATCTGCCTCTGAGGAACCATTTTCAGACTCCCAGACAGAAAGACTGTGGGTACAGTCTTTGACGGACATGGTCCGCTCGGCATTTAGTTTACCATTGCCAGAGCCTCAGGTTCCTCCGGTATCCTCTCTGGGCTCTTTGAAAGCTCCGTTAAGCAACGCAGTTTTTCCGGTCCATCCTCTCTTGGAGGAATTGATCTTTCGGGATTGGGTACGGCCGGACAGGATTTTTCTGCCACCGAAAAGATTTGCGGTCATTTACCCCATGGAGGAAAAATTCTC
This sequence comes from Rana kukunoris, assembly GCA_029574335.1. NCBI lineage: Eukaryota > Metazoa > Chordata > Amphibia > Anura > Ranidae > Rana > Rana kukunoris. The sequence continues at coordinate 116,707,278 of CM056059.1, read as the reverse complement.
CAAGAGGTGGAGGCTCCCAGTAGTGGATGCAGCCATCTCATGTGTGAATAAATCACTAACTTGCCCGGTGGAAAACATACATATGTTTAAAGATCCGGTTGATAAACGGTTAGAGACACTTTTAAAGGCATCCTTTGCTACGGCAGGAGCAGTGGTACAGCCAGCTGTGGCTGCAATTGGAGTTTGTCAGGCGTTAAAAGACCAGACAAAAGAAATGTTAAAGGACATGCCTACCCAACAAGCAGAAGAGTTTTCTGACATTCCCAGAGCTCTGTGTTTTGCTGTAGATGCTATAAAAGATTCCATCCAGCAGGCCTCTCGTTTATCACTATTTTTGGTGCACATGAGAAGGCTCTTATGGTTGAAGAACTGGGCGGCGGAGCCCCCATGCAAAAAGCTTCTGGCAGGGTTTCCCTTCCATGGAGGACGACTCTTCGGAGAGGATCTGGATAAATATATTCAGACTATTTCAAGTGGCAAGAGTACCCTTTTACCGGTCAAAAAGACATTCCGGGGTCCTACATTTAAAAGGCAGCTCTTTCCTGTCTCGGGGCCCTCAAATTCCAGGCAGTATCGACGGCCGCCTGCACGATCCAACGTTAACAGTAGATCGCAGGGACAGGCCCCTGGGGGTAAGAGGCCATGGTATCGCAAGCCAACAAAGACAGCCCCTAAGTCTGCCTTATGAAGGGGCGCCCCCACTCTCGCGGGTGGGGGGAAGGCTTCGTTTCTTCTCAGAAGTTTGGGAAGCCAAGATCCCCGACAAATGGGTCCGGGCGTCTGTAACCACAGGCTACAGACTGGAGTTTCTAAGGTGTCCTCCGCCTCATTTTCAAGAATCAAGGCTACCAAAGGATCCAGCAAGGAAGGCCTCATTGCTGGCAGCTTTGGATCACCTGCTTTGCCAGGACGTAATAAAAGAGGTGCCAGCCCAAGAGCAAGGGCTAGGTTTCTATTCCAATCTCTTTGTCATACCAAAGCCCAACGGCGATGTCAGGCCAATCTTGGACCTAAAGAGGTTAAACGGTTACCTAAGGGTTCGTTCCTTCCGGATGGAATCCATCCGGTCAGCAGCCGCCGCGCTTCAGAGGGACGATTTTCTGGCCTCCATAGACATAAAGGATGCTTACCTTCATGTACCAATCTTTCAGTCGCATCAAAGATTTTTACGCTTCGCGGTGGGGCAGCGACACTTCCAATTCAGGGCGCTCCCCTTCGGGCTGGCCACGGCCCCCCGGGTATTCACGAAGATCCTAGCCCCAGTTCTGGCCAATTTAAGGATCCAAGGGGTCACAGTCCTAGCATACTTGGACGACCTTTTAATCATAGATCACTCACGGCCGGGTCTGCAACAGGCAGTAAACCTCACGGTTCGGTACCTCGAAGGATTCGGCTGGGTCCTAAACCGGGGAAAGTCAGCGTTCCAGCCTACAAGGCAGTTGGAATACCTCGGCATGAGGTTAGACACAGAACAGCAAAGGGTGTTCCTGCCCCTTGTAAAGATCGAGGCTATCAAGGGGTTGGTTCAGTTGGTTCTAAACAAGAAAAAACCAACTATTCGCCTGTGTAGGCGAGTACTAGGCAAGCTAGTGGCCACGTTCGAGGCAGTACCATACGCTCAGATCCACACTCGCGTCCTACAGGCAGCCATTCTAGCAGCCTGGGGAAAGAGGGCACATGCCTTAGAGTCCCCTTTGACGCTATCATCAAGGGTCCGACAAAGCCTGGCCTGGTGGTTGAACCCCCAGAATCTTCTAAAGGGAAAATCCTTCAGCCCTGTTGTCTGGAAGGTAGTTACCACAGACGCCAGCCTGGCAGGCTGGGGGGCGGTCTTCGAGGGGTTCTCTCGCCAGGGAACTTGGGTGAAAGCAGAGAGGCAGCTCCCCATCATTATCTTGGAGATCAGAGCTGCTCGCCTAGCCCTTCTGGCATGGACCTCCAGATTAAAGGGGTTCCCGGTGAGAATCCAGTCAGACAATGCCACGGCGGTGGCATACATAAACCACCAAGGGGGAACCAGGAGTCAGGCCGCTCAGAGGGAGGTGAGCTTGATTTTTCAGTGGGCAGAGGTTCATGTACCCTGCATTTCGGCGATATTCATTCCCGGAGTGGACAACCTGCAGGCAGACTTCTTAAGTCGCCAGAGTCTGTTGCCAGGGGAGTGGTCTCTGCATCCCCAGGTCTTTCAGACAATCTGCCAGAGGTGGGGAATGCCGGACGTAGATATAATGGCATCCAGGTTCAACAAGAAAGTAGACAGGTTCGTGTCTCGAGCGAGGGATCCTATGGCCTGCGGAACCGATGCGTTGGTTTGCCCTTGGCATCAATTCAAACTTCTATATGCATTCCCTCCGCTACAGTTACTCCCTCGCCTGTTGCGCAGGATCAGAGTGGAGCACAAGCCGGTCATTCTAGTAGCTCCAGCTTGGCCCCGGAGAACATGGTACTCACTAGTCCTGAAGATGGCAGTGGGAGACCCTTGGACTCTTCCTCTACAACCAGACCTACTCTCACAAGGCCCGATCCTCCACCCTACATTACAGCGTCTAAATTTGACGGCCTGGAGGCTGAATCCCTGATTCTCAGGGGTAGAGGTCTGTCTAGGCAGGTAATTCCTACCCTGATTAGGGCTAGAAAGCCGGTCTCCAGGGTGATTTATTACAGGGTGTGGAGGAACTACGTAGGCTGGTGTGAATCCAAAAGATGGAATTCCCGCAAATATACTATTGATAGGGTGTTAAGTTTTCTCCAGCTAGGAGTGGATAAAGGCCTGGCACTAAGCACAATCAAGGGACAGATCTCAGCTCTGTCAGTGTGGTTTCAGAGGCCGCTGGCCACCCACTCGCTGGTAAAGACCTTCTTACAGGGGGTCTTGCGTATTAATCCTCCTGTCAAGTCACCAATTTGTCCATGGGACTTAAATCTTGTCCTGTCCACTCTACAGAAACAACCCTTTGAGCCGTTGGCTGAGATTCCTTTAGTCTTACTGACAAGAAAGTTGGTTTTCTTGGTCGCTATAGTTTCGGCCAGGAGAGTGTCAGAATTAGCAGCCTTATCGTGTAAGGAGCCATATCTCGTTCTGCATAAGGACAGGGCAGTTCTCCGGCCCCATCCTTCCTTTCTACCAAAGGTTATATCCAAATTTCACTTGAACCAGGATTTGGTACTTCCATCCTTCTTTCCAAAACCCACATCTAGAAAGGAGGGGTTGCTGCATACCTTGGATATTGTCCAGGCCATGAAGGCCTATCTTAAAGCTACAGAAAAGATCCGGAAGACAGATGTGTTATTCGTTCTACCAGATGGCCCCAAGAAGGGGCAGGCAGCTGCAAAATCCACCATCTCGAGATGGATTAGACAATTAATCATTCAAGCCTACGGTTTAAAGAGGTTGCCTCCTCCTTTGTCGGTAAAGGCCCATTCTACCAGGGCCATGGGCGCCTCCTGGGCAGCACACCATCAGATCTCTATGGCTCAGATATGCAAGGCGGCGACGTGGTCATCAGTCCACACGTTTACAAAGTTTTATCAACTAGACGTGAGAAGGAATGCGGATTCTGCCTTTGGACAGGCAGTACTACAGGCTGCAGTTTAAGATCCTCGGGATCAGAAGCACCCTTGGTTGTAAAAAAGAAAAAAAAAAAAAAGTTTTTTTCTTGACTAAGTTGGAATTATTATTATTATTTGAGTATACCTCTAAATTAAATCTCGTTTGAGAAGATGTCTCCCTCCCCTCATTAAAGCATTGCTTTCGGACATCCCATATAGTAATGAATATGCCGCTCTGTGTCCCGTGATGTACGAGAAAGAAAAAGGGATTTTTAAATACAGCTTACCTGTAAAATCCTTTTCTTGGAGTACATTACGGGACACAGAGCTCCCACCCCTCTTTTGGGGAACAATTTTGGGAGGCATACTGCTTGCTACAAAACTGAGGGACTCCCTCTAGGGGAGGGGGTTATATAGGGAGGGGACTTCCTGTTTGAGATTGCCAGTGTCCACACCTGAAGGTACTCCATATAACCCACATAGTAATGAATATGCCGCTCTGTGTCCCGTGATGTACTCCAAGAAAAGGATTTTACAGGTAAGCTGTATTTAAAAATCCCTTTTTCCCCTAGTGAGTCCACCCCCCCATACAGTTAGAACACACCCAGGAACACACTTAATCCCTTCCCCGCCCCCTAGTGTTAACCCTTTCACTGCCAATGGCATTTTTATAGTAATCCAATGCATTTTTATAGAATTGATCGCTATAAAAATGCCAATGGTCCCAAAAATGTGTCAAAAGTGTCCGAAGTGTCCTCCATAATATCGCAGTACCGAAAAAAAACGATGATCGCCGCCACTACTAGTAAAAAAAAAAAAATTTTTTTATAAAAATGCCATAAAACTACCCCCTATTTTGTAAACGCTATAACTTTTGCGCAAACCAATCAATAACCACTAATTTTTACGAAAAATATGTAGAAGAATACGTATCGGCCTAAACTGAGGAAAAAAATATTTTTTTTTATATATTTTTGAGGGATATTTATTATAGCAAAATGTAAAAAATATTGCATTTTTTTCAAAATTGTCGCTCTATTTTTGTTTATAGCGCAAAAAATAAAAACCGCAGAGATGATCAAATACCACCAACAGAAAGCTCTATTTGTGGGGAAAAAAGGACACCAATTTTGTTTGGGAGCAACGTTGCACGACCGCGTAATTGTCAGTTAAAGCAACGCAGTGGCGAATCACAAAAAGTGCTCTGGTCTTTGACCAGCAATATGGTCCGGGGGTTAAGTGGTTAAGAGGGAAGATTCAGGAAAAAATCTTAAATTTTAAATAAAGAAATGTGAAGCTAAATAAGGGTCAGTGCCCATCAATGCAGCCTCACAAGTGCCATAAATGTAGCACCCCCCATTGTCCTGAATGCAGACTCACCATTGCCATCAGTGCAGCCTGATTCATGTCCATCTGCAGCTTTGGAGGAGACGGGGAGAGGGTGGGACGAACACTGAGAGACATACAGGAGAAACTACTGTTTTATCGGCAGCCTCTTTAATAGAAAGCCTCGACTCCTATGATGGACAGAACAGTCGTCTAATGGCAGCGCAGGAGGCGGGACTTTCTTTTACAGAGGTTGCAGTGTAAACAGGAAATACTCCTCCTTGCCCCCCCCCCCCCCAGGCAACCAGCATGTACATATTTTGTGGTCCCCGGTGCTCTAGTATTCGTTGGGGGCCACAAAAGATATATACATGTCAAAATGACCAGGCGAGCCCGCCGGCCGGACTTTGGACATGCTCCTAAACCTTGTGGACAACCTTCCCAGAAGAGTTGAAGCTCTTATAGGTTGGGCCAACGCAATATTGAACACTACAGACTAAGACTGGGATGCCAAGCTTTTTTTTGTGCTTATTACTCTTGTGCTTAAGCTGTCATAATGACGCTATGATGGGCAGGCAGTCTTTCAGCACCCAATCTGCCTGTGTTGTGTAGGTATATTTGGTCAGTCCTTTTTTATATGCTAGTTGCAGACATATAACATTGTTACTCTTTCTTTGTCAGGTATGTCTCGAGCACGAAGTGACCTTGGTCGAAACGCTGACTTCATGAATCTTTACCAGCGCCTGGAACCTATGTTCTCTGCTTCTAGTGGTGAGCGACACTCCCTGAAAGTACAGACCTCTCTTTGGGTCAGAGAGGAGCAGGGTTTGACCCTTTGCTAGGTTTTGACTGTAGCCAATTACGCTACTTGTGTCACCAGCTAATATTTGCCTTCCAATACTGTATATTATTTTGGATGATACACTCAAAGGGTGCTATGTCAGGGCTGGGAGGGAGAGCCCTCTGCCTGGGACACACATTAAAGAGGAAATAAACCATGATGGTTGTTACTTCCTCTGTTTCCCTGCAAAGGTAAAGCATAATGGGCTACTATGCATCGCATTGTATTCCATTGTGTGACACTTACCTGCAGGAGAAGCCTGCTATGTCCCCGTCTTCCTCGCGAGTACTGAGCGGCCAGTTTTCACCCCTCTTCCTTCCGGGGCAACGAACTCCAGCTCTGTGAGTGGCCAGAGTCGCGTGACGTCACTCCCGCGCATGCCACTCCCCCGCATGTTAGAAACGGCACAGTATGCCCTTTCTAACTCTGGCGCATTCGCAGAACAAATCGTTGTGCGCCGATTTTGCAAATATCTTCTAGACCGTGCAGGTCTGGGAGATATTGCAGGCACCTACATGTAAGCCATAATCTAGGCTTACCTGTAGGCTAAAGTGGTTGTAAAGGGTTTACAACCACTTTAATAGAGTGATAAGATGTTTGTTGGATCCTAATTGTCTATTCCCTCAATAAGTAACAAAGATCTTTTGAGACAGATAGTAAGGAGAAATTTCATTAGGGACATTGACAGCCCAGTAAAAAAAACCCTAAGGCCCGGCCATACACGGTGCAAATTTTTTTCCTACAACCATAGGTAAGCCATCCCAGTCGGGAGAAGGCAGTGATTATTGCTAGAGGCTATAACAGCCATTAGCGATAGTCTTAAGAGAAAGCGGCAAGCTGCTTGTACCCAAGGTGATCGTTGGTACATTAACAGTTCAAATCCAGGCTGGTTCCTGCAGAGCGGGGGCGAGATTCGAACTGCGTATTGCTGGCCTAAGTTTCTAACTCTTCACCAAGATCTGTTCAGCCTATCAAAAGAAATATGGAATCACATTTATTGCCTTTACCATAATGCCATAGATCTTGTATATGTGGGCTTTAGGGAGACTGTTTCCTTTGGGAAAAACTACTGCAGGCAGCCTTCCAAACCGTTCTGCCAGCTGAATTTCAGACCATTTAAACAGGCAGAGCTTTGTTATTTCCTGCATTCTGACATGTTAATTGATCACTGATTGTGCCCATTATATTTATGAGCAAGGAATGTTTGGCACCTCCTCCACATTTCTGTTTGCCAGTGAGGCTAGTTATCATAGGAATGTGTGAGGGTGGTGGTGCTTATCTTCAAGCCCAGGCCACTACTAGGATTTGCCTGAGGTTCATAGACACATTGCCCACAGTGTTGGTCCCTTTTAGGGTTGCACCAATTCTAGTATCGATGACCATACCGAGCATTTGTACAAGCACTTGTACTCGTGCAAATGCTACGATGCTTAATCCAATACCTGGGCAGCCTCACAGGTGATCAGTGCAGCGTTGGAGGCTACTACAAGCACCAGTCTCCCTGTATAGCTTTCAATGAAGCGGCTGACAGCTGCTTCTCCTCCTCCTCTCCCCGTGGCTTTCAGCTGCTTTATTGAAAGTCATACAGGGAGCTCAGTGCTTCTTACTGCCGCACTGATCACCTCCGACTGTCCCCTGTGTCCTCCTCCAACTCCCTGGGTCCTCCGTTTTCTTTCACCCCCCCTCCGTGTCCTCCACCAGTCCTGATCTGTCATTTTACTAACTCTGTTTATTCATAACTGAGCTTCATAAACTGTGTTTACTATGCTTCTGTTTATGAATGAACAGGAGCCCCTGTCTCCTATCCATTCATCTCCAGTGCAGTTGAGGCTGCAGAGAAAGGGACTGGGGAATCTGTGTCATCAGTCCCTTTCCCTGTCTCAAAGGGGAGTGGTTCTCAACCTCTCTAGTGCAGTGACCCCTTGATAAAATTTCCGAGTTGTGGGGACCCCTAACAGTAAAATTATTAACCCACACGAATTTAGACCCCTCCACTCATACAGTATTAAAACCTGATATGGTACATTTCAGGATGTATCAGTCTTTCTCTTTGTCCTTCTCTTTCTATTTTATCTCTCTATCCTAATTTCTTTCTTTTCCCCATCCCTCTCTCTAGCTGTCTTTCTTGTTCTTTCTCTCCCCTTTTCTTTCTTTCTTCCCCTCGTCATCTGCTGATCTGAGAACTGTAGTGCGGACCGCAAAAAGGCTGAGAGAGTGGTGCAGGCTTCAGGAACAGCCCAGGATTTGGTGACCCCTGGCAAATCATCATTTGACCCCCAAGGGGGTCCCGACCCCCAGGTTGAGAACCACTGGTCTAGACCCTTAGTTTCTCACTGAAGTCGCCCAACAGGGCTGATTAATAATAATTAAAAATAAACACAAATATTTAAAAGTTAAATTGTAGAAAATAAAAGCACCGTCCACTCCAAACTTTTAAACTTGTCACCTCTATACAAGGGTTTTGCACAGAGTGGCCCCAATCATCCTCTTCTGGGGTCTCCCAGTGGTGCCCCCTTGGAGACCCACATTCCAAGGGGGCACCTGTGAGGGCACATTCCAGAGTCCTGCTGCTGCAACCTATTGACACAGACCGCTGGAGTCGGCCCTGCCCCCCGGCTCCCGTGTCATTGGATTTGATTGTTGGCAGCGGGAGCCAACGACTGCTGCTGCTATCAATCTTTCCAATGTGGACCTGAGACACCGACTGGAGCTGCTGGGCTCGTTCTCGTCGCTGGAAAGATCTGGTTCAGGTAAGTAAAAGGGGGGCTGCTGCACTACAGAAGGTTTTTCACCTTTAATGCATTGGGGTGAAAAACCTTGAGGGTTTACATCCCCTTTAACAAATGGATCCTGCACTGCTACTGGAAGCACACATGTAGGTACCATGCACAAAAGGCAAACTTCAAACTGGTTAGTGGTAAATAAACCCAATATATTGTCATGGGTTGCAGTAAATGGCAGTATGCACATACATAAGTAAAGTGTTGGGTCAGTCACAGTTCACTGGACAATATATAATGGGCTATAGCAGCATGGAACAGAGCTGGTGCCAAAAAGGTTGGAGAAGACTGATATAGAGTAATGCATTTAAAGGTATTTTCTCACCTATTGTGACGTTAGAACAGTAAATCTCTGCATAGTTTCCGATCTCTATATTCTAGGTGCTGCAGAAAGTAGATGCTTTTCAGACCCTATAATTGGTGCATTTCATGTGTGCTTGAAATAAGGTCCATTTTGTCTCCATTAAGGTTGTATGAAAATAGAAAGGAGACCATAAGAGACCACTTCACACTGATTAACCATTATACTAAAATGTGTTTTTCTTGAGAATACCTTTCTGCTGCTTTCCTTACAATTTTTTGTCTACACTGCTTATATAGCATTTTAAAAGGTTCTCCAGTGGCTGATTATTCTTTTCTTTTCATGTAGAAAAACTGTTTTACTTGCTGCTGTGCAGTTGATGTAGCACATAAATAAAAAAAGTTTCACCCATTTCGCTGTGTCAAAGAGGTTGTGTATGAAGCGCTACCCCCTCAGGAGCCGCTGATTCGATTTGGGATCGGCATATTTAAGTTACCTCTGTGTGATGTCTAGGGGTGAAGGTGGTGAGCAGAGCAGTAATTGAATGTCCAGACTGATAGCTGAATTTTCTGATGCTTTATTCCTAGTCAAACACGACCAACATCAACTTGAGGTAGAAAAGATAGGTTGATGAAAGAAAGAAGATGAACCTTGCAGCATATGTAAGGCAGTCCTGCCTTCAACAGTAGTATTTATCACCTCGCCACTCTAGCCAGAGTGGGTGAAGTGCCCCCGGACAGACTCCTCTCACAGGCCTGGCAGCCGAAGCTTCTGGGAAGGAACAAGTCTCTGCCACCAACTTGGCTCTTCAACTGCTGTGGTGCTGCACATATGATCAGTTATGACACCAGCCATTGGATGGTTTGACAGTTTGGTTGAGAGCACAACCAATGTGACAGTTGGCAATCCCGGCATGCCGGAAATTTAACTGCTTTTTGAAACTGTTAAATCGATGGGTTTACTTCCGCTTTAAGATGGAAACCTCTCACAGGCCCAATGTTAGCAGAGTAGAGCTGTAGAGCAGATCCTCCCAGTAGGTATTTTAGTAAAGGTCACCAGCTAACAGTCTGACTGTATTCTGTCATTTTCTGGTTACCAGATCCCCGGTGGTTCGTTCAAGCCCTGTTGGATCACCTGCCTCCGGGCTCTCCTCAGACCGATCCCCCACCGAACAGCATCCAGCTTGGGATCTTCTTAGTAGAAGTGGGAACCCAGTAAGTCACTGGGGTCCCTGACAGCATCTGTTGCTCTGGGCCATGAAGCCCAGAGTTCGTAGCTCCGCATAGTGTAGGCCCCTGCCAGGTAGGCCATAGTGGCGGCCTCGTGGCGTGCACGCACCCTAAAGGTGGGTGCTCCACCTGCGACCCGCTGCGGGTAGAAGACCCGGACAAAAAGGTGCCCGCATCAGATATACCCTCTCCCAGCATGCCCAGCGAGGGAAACACTCCTCTGATTGGCTGCTGAGGAAAGGCGGCTCTGTTCTGGAACCCCTCTGGCACCATCTGCTGCCCAAGGATGGTAACATATCCTCAGCACAGAGAATGGGACCACAGGCAGCCCGCAAATTTAGGGAATTAACATGGATGAGAGCAGGATAAGTCTCTCATCCCCCCCACTAAATTAACAATAGCGCCCATAACTGACAGTAGGGGGCGCTACATGTAGGTTCATGTTTTTCACCTTCATGCATCCTGGTTCACCTGCTCGGCGCGTCCCGGGCGTCCTCTTCTCCAGAGAGTCCTGGTGTGGCTGCTGCTGTCAATCAAATCCAATGACGCCGGGGGCAGGGCCGTGTCATACACTCGCCGTCTACAGATGCCATGTGTATGACTTGGGAGCGCGCCCGCAAGGTAACCCCCTCAGCTCTTCTCCAAGGGGGTTATCTAATGCAGGGAGGAGCCACAAGGGACCCCAGAAGAGGATGTTTGGGGCAACCCTGTGCAAAACTAACTGCACAGTGGAGGTAAGTATGACATGTTTGTTATTAAAAAATAAATAAAAATAAGGAACCTTTTAGTATCCCTTTAATGATTATCAAGAAACTACAAGTACCAGTGACAGCTGACTTCATAGGTTTCAAATCTCCATCATACAGCGGATCTAACATTCTGATAGTTCTGTGTTTAGATTGAGTTGTATGCATTACTTGTTGTACATAATGTTTGGTCATAGCTAATGTGTGTGTGTGTGTGTGTGTGTGTTTTTTTTTTCTTCAGATCTTAATGATGTAAAGCCATTTATCTACAGCCACCCAAAGTTGAAGAAACTGGAGGAAGTTGTCGTACAGCATTTTAATTCCTGGAGTAAGCAGGGTAGGTTTCCAATACCCCACACATCATTGAGATGTTTGTGTATAAAGATGAACAAAGATAAACTCCAGGGGTGTGTGTGTATATATAATACGCACAGCGGGTATATTAAGTATTGAACACGTCACCATTTTTCTAGGTAAGTATATTGGTAAAGGTGCTATTGACATGACATTTCCCCCACACATCGGTAACAACCCATGCAATCCATACATACAAAGACACCAGAACAAATAAGTTCAGAAATTAAGTTCTGTGTAATAAAAATGGAATGACACAGGGAAAAAGTATCGCACATGCTAACTGAAATGTATTTAATACTTGGTACAAAATCCTTTGTTGGTAATGACAGTTTTAAGACGCAGGCTCCTGTATGTAGAAACTAGTCCCATGCGTTGCTCAGGTGTAATTTTGGCCCATTCTTCCACACAGTCTTCAAATCTTGAAGGTTCCGTGGGCCTCTTCTATGAACTCTGATCTTCAGTTCTTTCCATAGATTTTCTATTGAATTCAAGTCAGGTGATTGGCTGGGCCATTCTAGCCGCTTTTATTTTCTTTCTTTGAAACCAATTGAGAGTTTCCTTTGGCTTTGTGTTTTGGGATCATTGTCTTGCTGAAATGTCCTCCCTTGTTTCATCTTCATCATCCTTGTAGATGGCAGCAGATTTTTATCAAGAACGTCTTGGTATGTTTTTTTCATTCATCCTTCAATGATAAGTTTGCCAGTAAATATAAAAAAAACTAAAATAAATAGGTTGCATAAGTGTGCACACTAGGGCTGCGCATCTTCACCGGTCTCACGATTCGATGCGATTACGATTATCAAGTCCACGATTCGATTCGATTCCGCGATGCATCACGATTGCTGCGCAAGTGCGAATGGCTCTCCCCCCAAAATACTAAAGGAGATGATCAGAGACTGCAGACGTGGTACAGGAGATGGTCAGAGACTGTGGGCATAGTACAGGAGACGATCAGAGACTGCGGGCATAGTACAGGAGACGGTCAGAGACTGCAGGCATAGTACAGGAGACGGTCAGAGACTGCGGGCATAGTACAGGAGACGGTCAGAGACTGCGGGCATAGTACAGGAGACGGTCAGAGACTGCGGGCATAGTACAGGAGACGGTCAGAGACTGCGGACATGCAACAGGAGATGATCGGAGAGGCGGACAGGGTACAGAACAGGTGGTCAGAGGATGGCAGACAGGAGGTGGTCAGAGGATGGCAGACAGGAGATGGTCAGAGGATGGCAGACAGGAGATGGTCAGAGGATGGCAGACAGGAGGTGGTCAGAGGATGGCAGACAGGAGGTGGTCAGAGGATGGCAGACAGGAGGTGGTCAGAGGATGGCAGACAGGAGGTGGTCAGAGGATGGCAGACAGGAGGTGGTCAGAGGATGGCAGACGGGAGGTGGTCAGAGGATGGCAGACGGGAGGTGGTCAGAGGATGGCAGGCAGGAGGTGGTCAGAGGATGGCAGGCAGGAGGTGGTCAGAGGATGGCAGGCAGGAGGTGGTCAGAGGATGGCAGGCAGGAGGTGGTCAGAGGATGGCAGGCAGGAGGTGGTCAGAGGATGGCAGGCAGGAGGTGGTCAGAGGATGGCAGGCAGGAGGTGGTCAGAGGATGGCAGGCAGGAGGTGGTCAGAGGATGGCAGGCAGGAGGTGGTCAGAGGATGGCAGGCAGGAGGTGGTCAGAGGATGGCAGGCAGGAGGTGGTCAGAGGATGGCAGACAGGAGGTGGTCAGAGGATGGCAGACAGGAGGTGGTCAGAGGATTCAGACAGGGTACAGGATAGCAAGACAGATTGTGAACATCTGTAATTCTGTACAATCACTACTGCCATTCTTGTCTGATAACCGCTGCCTGTAGGGCAGGGGTCACTATAATTCATTCTCTCTCAGCAGTGCACCCCCCCCCCCCTCACTCAAGTGGCCCCGACTAGATCACTGGATTGCACTGTCTGTGACTGAAGTGAGGGGACAGGGGAGACGATGAGTCCTGCAAGCTGTCACCTGTCTGTCTCTGTCTCTCTCTCTCTCTCTCTCTCTCTCTGAGAGAGAGAGAGCAGTCTAGCGAGTCAGTCACTGTGTCCCAACCTTGCCTGACCCTTTTTATAAATTTAATATAGCAGGCGGCTTTGAACTGCAGACGACTAATACTGCACTCACCAGTGCAGGCTCAGCCAGGCAGGGTCTGATCGGTCCGGTAAAAAAATTCTGTGCTGCGCGACTCTCTGTAGCCCAGTCTCTCCTGGCGTCAGCACCTCCCGCCTTTCTACTGATCTGAAAGTTAGTCAGTGGGCGGGGCTGACGCCAGGAGAGACGTGAGATGTAAAAGCAGAGAGGAGAGAGGCGGGCCGGGGAGTCACATGAGCGCACCTCAAGGTAAAATATCGTAACGGAGCGCTCTCCCGGGAGGGGCGGGGACGGGGGGCGGGGCCAATAATCGATTATTACGGTCGCATGCATCGGTACTGAATCGGGAACACCCGAATCGCGATGCACCGATGCAGCGATTAAATTTGACACCCCTAGTGCACACCCTATTATAACTGGGGATGGTAGCAGTGTTCAGAATCACGCAATCACATTCAAACTCATATTTAACCACATGTTACCCGCCCACCATCATATGACGGCGGGCGGGGTAACTCCATTGTCCTGACTGCACGTCATATGACCTGCAGTCATAGAAAGCTGCTAGGGGCGCGCGCGTGCGCGCACCCGTCGCATCACTGAGAACCCTGTGCGTGTGCCGGGCACACGCAATTGCCGAGTAACTGAGCTTGGACGTGGAGCTCTGTGTGTAAACACAGAGCTCCACGTCCCCGTCAGGGAGAGAGGAGACCGATTGTGTCCCTTGTACATAGGGACACAATTGGTCACCTCCACAGTCACCCCCCCTCCCCCCACAGTTAGAACACTAGAATAAACATTTAACCCCTTCCCCGCCCCCTAGTGGTTAACCCCTTCCCTGCCAGTTACATTTATACAGTTATCAATGCATATTTATAGCATTGTTCACTGTATAAATGTAAATGGTCCCAAAAATGTGTCCGATGTGTCCGCTATAATGTCCCAGTCCCGAAAAAAAATCGCAGATCGCCGCCATTCCTAGTAAAAAAAATCATAATTATGTCCCGTATTTTCTAGGCAATATAACTTTTGCGCAATACGGTTATTGCGATTTTATTTTTTACATTTTTTTACCAAAAATATGTAGAAGAATACGTATCGGCCTAAACTGAGATAAAAAATGTTTTTTTTTTTTTTTATGGGATATTTATTATAGCAAAAAGCAAAAAATATTGTGTCTTTTTTCAAAATTGTCGCCCTTTTTTTGTTTATAGCGCAAAAAATAACCGCACGGGCGATTAAATACCACCAAAAGAAAGCTCTATTTGTGGGGAAAAAAGGGACGTCAATTTTGTTTGGGCGCCGCGTCGCACGACCGCGCAATTGTCAGTTAAAGCGACGCAGTGCCGGAAGCTAAAATTTTGTCTGGGCAGGAAGGGGGTGTAGGTGCACAGTAGGCAAGTGGTTAATAAGAGTCAGTACTAAACTTACATCGTTTTAATGTGCCTCTGATTAACCCCAAATAAAGGTCAGCTGTTATAGTAGGTCTTTCATGACATTTCCTTAGTCGCATCCTACAGCAAAAGCCGCAGAGAGCTTCCAAAGCATCAGAGGACTCTCCTTGTTTAAAAGGATTTAGTAAGGAGAAGGGTACAAAAGAATTTCCAAGGCATTTGATATACCATGGAACACTGTGAAGACAGTCATCATCAAGTGGAGAAAATATGGCACAACAGTGACATTGCCAAGTACTGCGCTTCCCTCCAAAATTCATAAAAAGGCGAGAAGAAAACTGGTCAGGGAGGCTGCGCGACCCGGTCCTAAGCTCCGTGACCGCCAGACCCGTGGACCCGATCGCCGCCGATGTCCCGCGATCGGTCACTGGAGCTGAAGAACGGGGAGAGGTGTGTGTAAACACACCTTCCCTTTTCTTCACTGTGGCTTGTCATTGATCGTCTGTTCCCTGATATAGGGAAAGACTATCAATGACGCCACACGTCCAGCCCCCGCCCCCCTACAGTTAGAAACACATATGAGGTCACATTTAACCCCTACAGTGCCCCCTAGTGGTTAACTCCTAAACTGCAATTATCATTTTCACAGTAAACAGTGAAACAAATGTGTCAAAATTGTCCGATGTGTCCGCCATAATGTCGCAGTCATGAAAAAAATCGCTGATCGCCGCCATTAGTAGTAAAAAAAAAGTATTAATAAAAATGCAATAAAACTATTCCCAATTTTGTAAAAGCTATAACTTTTGCACAAATCAATCGATAAACGCTTATTGCGATTTTTTTTTTTCCCCAAAAATTTGTAGAAGAATACGTATCGACCTAAACTGAGGGAAAAAAAAAGTTTATTTTTTTATATATTTTTGGAGAATATTTATTGTAGCAAAAAGTAAAAAATATTGAATTTTTTTCAAAATTGTCGCTCTATTTTCGTTTATAGCGCAAAAAAAAAAACCCCCAGAGGTAATCCAATACCACCAAAAGAAAGCTCTATTTGTGGGAAAAAAAGGACGCCAGTTTTGTTTGAGAGCCACGTCGCACGACCGCGCAATTGTCGGTTAAAGCGACGCAGTGCCGAATCGCAAAAAGGGACAAGGTCCTTAACCTGCATAATGGTCCAAGTCGAAATGTGGCTTGATCCCGCAAATCCCTGTAAGTGTATGTTGGCTAAAAATCACTAATCGCCACCATTACTAGTAAAGAATAAATAATAAAAATGCCATAAATCTTTCCCCTATTTTGTAGATGCTATAACTTTTGCGCAAACCAATCAATATACGATGATTGCGATTTTATTTTTATTTTTTTATTAACAAAAATATGTACTGTGTTTCACCAAAAATAAGACCTAGCATTATTGTTATTGACACTTTTCCCCCCCAGGCGAATGGGCAGTGGTACGATGTACCCCATACTCATTCACATAAAGTTGGGGGCCCGCTTATTAAAGGGGGCTCCCAGATTCCGATAAGCCCCCCCCGCCTGCAGACCCCGACAATCAGGGTTGTCGGGAAGGGGCCCCTGTCCTCATCAACATGGGGGCAAGGTGCTTTAAGGTGGGGGTGCACAGGGCCTGTCCTGCCCCAAAGCACCCACCCCCCTATGTTGAAGGCATGCAGCCTAGTACGGCTCCGGGGGTTGATCGCTCGTCCCCACCCCCTTTCCTGACTGGCCAGGCTGGTGCTCGGATAAAAACAAACACAATGACGGCGCAAAAGAGGGAAATTTTGAACCACAACCCCACAAAAAGTGGATGAATGGATTGTTAAAAAAGGTAGGGAGAAGGGAATAAATCACTGGGTAATGATAAAAATAATAGTAATAGATGTCCCAATATTAAAGTCCATAGAGAGTTCAAAATGACATATACACCGTGGCAGCACTTTTGTGAGTGAAGCAAGACTCTGTAATAGCAAAATACAAAGGGAAAAAATGTGCCTACTAAGTGCAGTATGTCTGATGTTATGGAGTTTATTAATAAAACAGCCAAATGGCTACTCACTAAAATAATGTACAAATAGTGCTCATAAGGAGGGGAATGTTGTCACTGTAGATCAGGGGTGCCCAACCTTTTGAAGAGCGAGGGCCACTTGAGCAACTTGGTAATCGGTCACGGGCCACAATATGGGCTCTCTGATCCGCCCATACGGAAGGGGACAGATACCATTCTGTTTTTTTTAGTGGATCGGATTGGAGGTAGGTGGGTGCAAACGGACACAAGTCTGTTTACATCTGCTGTTCCAAAGAGATGAATGGAGGGTCCGATTGGGTCGAATTGTTTGTGTGAAAGGGGCCTAAGACTGCTTTCACTCTGATGTACTGTGGTTTACCCACACCGCGGGTGCAGCGCAGTGAATCCCTTGTTTTTCTGCGGGTTAGCTGCACTTTTCCATAGACTTCTATTATATCCTGCAGGTGTGGTGCACTGTCTTAAAGTGCATCAAACCTGCAGGTTAAAACAGAGTGTATTTGGTATCACGCCGCTTGCTTCCTCTACCTCCATCTTCATTCACAACACTGATGCTCTGGGATGGTGGTTTGGCAAACCGCAATCTGGGCTTGCTAACCCACCATCCCAGAAAAGGAGGTCGCGGGCCACATCAGAAGGAAACTACATTTCCCTGCTGCAGTCTGGCTTCAGGTCTCCTCCCTCCTCCTCCTCCTCCTCCTCTCTAAGCAACAAAGCGACAAGAGGTTAGTAATGGGGAAACAAACAAGCAGGAAACATGTTTTTAAAACCCATCATTGTACTTTAGGGTTCACTAAAGGTGAAAAGCTTAGGAGGGGGGGGGGGAAAGACTTGCCACAAACGATCGCCGCCATTACCAGGCGAGCTTTTATCGGAGTGGGGCGCGCGCACGTGTGCACAAAACAACGCTAAATTCAGAACGCAATGAAAGGAATTGCAAAGCCCAGCAGACTTTCTCCTTGAAGGGAACAGCAGCATTGCAAGGGACACGTGAGACTCCTAGTGGTAGGGCCTGTTACTACCAAAGAGAGACACTCACTTGGGCATTGAGACTGTGTGTTTGAAGGTTGCATATTTTATGTAGATTGCTAAACTGAGCACAGTAGTATATGCTTCTGTGTACCTTGGCTTTGCATAAGAAATATGACCTAGATAAAAAAGAAGTCACTTGAAGCGGAGGAAAAATTATTGCACTCTCTGGATCTAGTGAGAGCAGTAAAGGTGTATGTGCAGGCATCCGCTCAGATACGCAAGACAAATGTTTTGTTTATTTTGCCAAATGGACCAAAGAAGGGCCAAGCGGCATCGAAATCCACCATTTCTAAGTGGATTCGACAAGTAATTATTCAAGGTTATGGTTTAAAGAACAGGACTCCTCCTTTTTCTGTTAAGGCGCACTCTACCAGGGCGATAAGTGCTTCATGGGCAGTGCATCACTAGGCTTCGATGTCTCAGATCTGTAAAGCTGCAACTTGGTCTTTAGTCCACACATTTTCCAAATTCTATCAAAAAGATGTGAAAGGACATGAGGATGCTGCCTTCAGGCGAAGTGTGCTGCAGGCAGCAGTTTCGGGTTTCTTTAACCACTTCCCGACGGCCGTACGAATATGTGCGGCCTCGGGGTGGTTTTAAATCTCTAACAGGACGCATATATGTGTCCTGCGCTCTTCCAGGCCACTAGAGGGCGCGCGAGCGCCGCCGCATTCCTGGAATACCAATGCGCGTGCCTGGCGGCCGCGATGTCCGCCAGGCACTCACAACCACCGGTTACAGGGACAAGACGTGGATCTCTGTTTGTAAACACAGAGATCCACGTCCTGTCAGGGGAGAGAGGAGACCCATCTGTGTCCCTTGTACATAGGGACACAGCATCGGTCACCTCCCCCAGTCACCCCCTCCCCCCACAGTTAGAACACAATGCAGGGTACACATTAACCCCTTCCTTACCCCCTGGTGTTAACCCCTTCACTGCCAGTCACATTTATACAGTAATCGTTGCATTTTTATAGCACTGATCGCAGTATAAATGTGAATGGCGCCAAAAATGTGTCAAAAGTGTCCGATGTGTCCGCCATAATGTCGTATTCACAATAAAAATCGCAGATCGCCGCCGTTACTAGTAAAAAATAAAAATAAATAATAAAAATGAATAATTCTGTCCCCTATTTTGTAAGCGCTTTTTTTTACCAAAAATATGTAGAATAATACGTATCGGCCTAAACTGAGAAAAAAAAAATGTTTCTTTCTTGTACATCACGGGACACAGAGCGGCATATTCATTACTATATGGGTTATATGGAGTACCTTCAGGTGTGGACACTGGCAATCTCAAACAGGAAGTCCCCTCCCTATATAACCCCCTCCCCTAGAGGGAGTCCCTCAGTTTTTTCGCCAGTGTCTTAGGTGTTGGTCACGGAATAGCTTTGCTCCACATCCTTGGGATTAAGGGCGGGCTAACCGGATCTGTCCAAGGAGCCTCAGTGCCAAAGTGGACAGTACCCGGGCCCCAAACCGTGGGGTTTTGCCTATAATGCTCCTCTTTGGAGGGCTGGACCCTGGGCCCAGGACTTGGAGTTTGTAAAAACCATAAGTGCCTGTTTGCCAGGGTGCTATATAGGTCCAGGACAGTGGGTACCTTCATAGGACCCCAGGGCCTGAAGGTCTACTACGCTACCCACGGAGATGGGAGAAGATTGGATCGTTTTGCTGGACAAACATCCTGCAGCATGGAGCAGGTAAGGGGGAGCCTGCGGGACTTGGTTCGACAGCAGGCTCTCCGGGGTAACCTAAAAGGGGGGATAGCCTAAGTATGCTCTGCATTGGCAACCTTGCTCACTATGTCTGAGAAAGACAGGATGACCCCTTTTTTCCCCCATCACTAGGTTCCCCTGTCTAAGAATGTGTTGCTAGCTAACCTGCTGCTTTCTTCCTAGGACTAGTAAGGATCCCTATGGGGCCTTTTGGAGAGTCCTACCTGGCCGGGGGTTTGAATCTGCCGCCTGATACTGCAGTCCTAGGTCTCCAGCAGCGCGGCTCCTCCATGTTCCTCCTGTTCCGGCATACGCGCGCACGCGTGCGTGCGCACGTCTTATAGACGTTTTTTCGCGCCGTTCAGAGAGGAGGGCGGGGGGGGGCGTGCCTGCGGCGTCATACAGGGGTGCGCCTTGTGCTGTTATAGATCAGCAGGCATTGTCAGTGCTCAGTCTGAGGCTGATTTCAGAAGGAGAGGACGCAGAGCGGCAGAACAGTGACTCCCGGTGGCGGAAGAGGGGTAGTACATGCTGGACTTTGTTCCAATGCCTTTTTTGTTCCAATGCCTTTTTTGTTAAGCCAAGAAATTCCCCTTTTTGCAGCAGGTTGGAGGCTGGCAAACTAAGTTTGGGGTCACTGTATGTTTTAAAAAAAAAAAATATATATATAATATATATTTAAAAAAAAAAAAAAAAAAAAGAAAAACATACGGGGCCCCATCAGTTTTTGGGCATTAGTGATCTATTGTCCCCTAAGCTCTGGTTTTGTACTCCTGGCCACTACAGTCTGTTGTTGTTGGCGGAGTCCCTCGATTTTGTATTATGGCTTCCAAAGGTTCGGGGTCAAAGGGTACAAAAAAGACCAAAAAAACAAAGGGGTTCCCCCTCTGATTCTGATGATATGCCGATACTTTCCCCGCAACTTATTAACATAAAGGGCGCCTTGGATGAGCCATTAGGGGGATCTGGTGCGGAGGCTGGCCCAGATCAGCCCAGCCCTGTGTTTATCACAGAGGAGATGCTAGCCGTATCCCTAGGGGGGCTAGAAGAGAGAATAGCAGCATTGATCGCTAGAGCTATTCCTGGTAAGAAACGGGTTAGATCCCCATCACCAAGAGGTGTATCCTCAGATGCTGAGATTCTCTCTCCGGAGGAATTGGAATCACAGGAGGATCAACTAGACCTGAACCAAGAGGGTTCAGGGATTGAGGGATCTGCCTCTGAGGAACCATTTTCAGACTCCCAGACAGAAAGACTGTGGGTACAGTCTTTGACGGACATGGTCCGCTCGGCATTTAGTTTACCATTGCCAGAGCCTCAGGTTCCTCCGGTATCCTCTCTGGGCTCTTTGAAAGCTCCGTTAAGCAACGCAGTTTTTCCGGTCCATCCTCTCTTGGAGGAATTGATCTTTCGGGATTGGGTACGGCCGGACAGGATTTTTCTGCCACCGAAAAGATTTGCGGTCATTTACCCCACGGAGGAAAAATTCTCCAAGAGGTGGAGGCTCCCAGTAGTGGATGCAGCCATCTCATGTGTGAATAAATCACTAACTTGCCCGGTGGAAAACATACATATGTTTAAAGATCCGGTTGATAAACGGTTAGAGACACTTTTAAAAGCATCCTTTGCTACGGCAGGAGCAGTGGTACAGCCAGCTGTGGCTGCAATTGGAGTTTGTCAGGCGTTAAAAGACCAGACAAAAGAAATGTTAAAGGACATGCCTACCCAACAAGCAGAAGAGTTTTCTGACATTCCCAGAGCTCTGTGTTTTGCTGTAGATGCTATAAAAGATTCCATCCAGCAGGCCTCTCGTTTATCACTATTTTTGGTGCACATGAGAAGGCTCTTATGGTTGAAGAACTGGGCGGGGGAGCCCCCATGCAAAAAGCTTCTGGCAGGGTTTCCCTTCCATGGAGGACGACTCTTCGGAGAGGATCTGGATAAATATATTCAGACTATTTCAAGTGGCAAGAGTACCCTTTTACCGGTCAAAAAGACATTCCGGGGTCCTACATTTAAAAGGCAGCTTTTTCCTGTCTCGGGGGCCCTCAAATTCCAGGCAGTATCGACGGCCGCCTGCACGATCCAACGTTAACAGTAGATCGCAGGGACAGGCCCCTGGGGGTAAGAGGCCATGGTATCGCAAGCCGACAAAGACAGCCCCTAAGTCTGCCTTATGAAGGGGCGCCCCCACTCTCGCGGGTGGGGGGAAGGCTTCGTTTCTTCTCAGAAGTTTGGGAAGCCAAGATCCCCGACAAATGGGTCCGGGCATCTGTAACCACAGGCTACAGACTGGAGTTTCTAAGGTGTCCTCCGCCTCATTTTCAAGAATCAAGGCTACCAAAGGATCCAGCAAGGAAGGCCTCATTGCTGGCAGCTTTGGATCACCTGCTTTGCCAGGATGTAATAATAGAGGTGCCAGCCCAAGAGCAAGGGCTAGGTTTCTATTCCAATCTCTTTGTCATACCAAAGCCCAACGGCGATGTCAGGCCAATCTTGGACCTAAAGAGGTTAAACGGTTACCTAAGGGTTCGTTCCTTCCGGATGGAATCCATCCGGTCAGCAGCCGCCGCGCTTCAGAGGGACGATTTTTTGGCCTCCATAGACATAAAGGATGCTTACCTTCTTTCAGTCGCATCAAAGATTTTTACGATTCGCGGTGGGGCAGCGACACTTCCAATTCAGGGCGCTCCCCTTCGGGCTGGCCACGGCCCCCCGGGTATTCACGAAGATCCTAGCCCCAGTTCTGGCCAATTTAAGGATCCAAGGGGTCACAGTCCTAGCATACTTGGACGACCTTTTAATCATAGATCACTCACGGCCGGGTCTGCAACAGGCAGTAAACCTCACGGTTCGGTACCTCGAAGGATTCGGCTGGGTCCTAAACCGGGGAAAGTCAGCGTTCCAGCCTACAAAGCAGTTGGAATACCTCGGCATGAGGTTAGACACAGAACAGCAAAGGGTGTTCCTGCCCCTTGTAAAGATCGAGGCTATCAAGGGGTTGGTTCAGTTGGTTCTAAACAAGAAAAAACAAACTATTCGCCTGTGTATGCGAGTACTAGGCAAGCTAGTGTCCACGTTCAAAGGCAGTACCATACGCTCAGATCCACACTCGCGTCCTACAGGCAGCCATTCTAGCAGCCTGGGGCAAGAGGGCACATGCCTTAGAGTCCCCTTTGACGCTATCATCAAGGGTCCGACAAAGCCTGGCCTGGTGGTTGAACCCCCAGAATCTTCTAAAGGGAAAATCCTTCAGCCCTGTTGTCTGGAAGGTAGTTACCACAGACGCCAGCCTGGCAGGCTGGGGGGCGGTCTTCGAGGGGTTCTCTCGCCAGGGAACTTGGGTGAAAGCAGAGAGGCAGCTCCCCATCAATATCTTGGAGATCAGAGCTGCTCGCCTAGCCCTTCTGGCATGGACCTCCAGATTACAGGGGTTCCCGGTGAGAATCCAGTCAGACAATGCCACGGCGGTGGCATACATAAACCACCAAGGGGGAACCAGGAGTCAGGCCGCTCAGAGGGAGGTGAGCTTGATTTTTCAGTGGGCAGAGGTTCATGTACCCTGCATTTCGGCGATATTCATTCCCGGAGTGGACAACCTGCAGGCAGACTTCTTAAGTCGCCAGAGTCTGTTGCCAGGGGAGTGGTCTCTGCATCCCCAGGTCTTTCAGACAATCTGCCAGAGGTGGGGAATGCCGGACGTAGATATAATGGCATCCAGGTTCAACAAGAAACTAGACAGGTTCGTGTCTCGAGCGAGGGATCCTATGGCCTGCGCAACCGATGCGTTGGTTTGCCCTTGGCATCAATTCAAACTTCTATATGCATTCCCTCCGCTACAGTTACTCCCTCGCCTGTTGCGCAGGATCAGAGTGGAGCACAAGCCAGTCATTCTAGTAGCTCCGGCTTGGCCCCGGAGGACTTGGTACTCACTAGTCCTGAAGATGGCAGTGGGAGACCCTTGGACTCTTCCTCTACAACCAGACCTACTCTCACAAGGCCCGATCCTCCACCCTACATTACAGCGTCTAAATTTGACGGCCTGGAGGCTGAATCCCTGATTCTCAGGGGTAGAGGTCTGTCTAGGCAGGTAATTCCTACCCTGATTAGGGCTAGAAAGCCGGTCTCCAGGGTGATTTATTACAGGGTGTGGAGGAACTACGTAGGCTGGTGTGAATCCAAAAGATGGAATTCCCGCAAATATACTATTGATAGGGTGTTAAGTTTTCTCCAGCTAGGAGTGGATAAAGGCCTGGCACTAAGCACAATCAAGGGACAGATCTCAGCTCTGTCAGTGTGGTTTCAGAGGCCGCTGGCCACCCACTCGCTGGTAAAGACCTTCTTACAGGGGGTCTTGCGTATTAATCCTCCTGTCAAGTCACCAATTTGTCCATGGGACTTAAATCTTGTCCTGTCCACTCTACAGAAACAACCCTTTGAGCCGTTGGCTGAGATTCCTTTAGTCTTACTGACAAGAAAGTTGGTTTTCTTGGTCGCCATAGTGTCGGCCAGGAGAGTGTCAGAATTAGCAGCCTTATCGTGTAAGGAACCATATCTCGTTCTGCATAAGGACAGGGCAGTTCTCCGGCCCCATCCTTCCTTTCTACCAAAGGTTATATCCAAATTTCACTTGAACCAGGATTTGGTACTTCCATCCTTCTTTCCAAAACCCACATCTAGAAAGGAGGGGTTGCTGCATACCTTGGATATTGTCCGGGCCATGAAGGCCTATCTTAAAGCTACAGAAAAGATCCGGAAGACAGATGTGTTATTCGTTCTACCAGATGGCCCCAAGAAGGGGCAGGCAGCTGCAAAATCCACCATCTCGAGATGGATTAGACAATTAATCATTCAAGCCTACGGTTTGAAGAGGTTGCCTCCTCCTTTGTCGGTAAAGGCCCATTCTACCAGGGCCATGGGCGCCTCCTGGGCAGCACACCATCAGATCTCTATGGCTCAGATATGCAAGGCGGCGACGTGGTCATCAGTCCACACGTTTACAAAGTTTTATCAACTAGACGTGAGAAGGAATGCGGATTCTGCCTTTGGACAGGCAGTACTACAGGCTGCAGTTTAAGATCCTCGGGATCAGAAGCACCCTTGGTTGTAAAAAAGAAAAAAAAAAAAAAAAAAAGTTTTTTCTTGACTAAGTTGGAATTATTATTATTATTTGAGTATACCTCTAAATTGAATCCTTCTTTGGAAGATGTCTCCCTCCCCTCATTAAAGCATTGCTTTCGGACATCCCATATAGTAATGAATATGCCGCTCTGTGTCCCGTGATGTACGAGAAAGAAAAGGATTTCTAAATACAGCTTACCTGTAAAATCCTTTTCTTGGAGTACATCACGGGACACAGAGCTCCCACCCCTCTTTTGGGGAAACATTTTGGGAGGCATACTGCTTGCTACAAAACTGAGGGACTCCCTCTAGGGGAGGGGGTTATATAGGGAGGGGACTTCCTGTTTGAGATTGCCAGTGTCCACACCTGAAGGTACTCCATATAACCCATATAGTAATGAATATGCCGCTCTGTGTCCCGTGATGTACTCCAAGAAAAGGATTTTACAGGTAAGCTCTATTTAAAAATCCCTTTTTTAAAAAAATGGGCTATTTATTATAGTAACAAGTAAAAAATGAACAGTGGTAATACAGAGTTGTTTTAGATTTTGGTGGCTGAACATTCCAAGAGCGCTTGTTTGATTTGTTTTGAGACAGTGCGCCTTTTTCTCTCATCACTGATCACCATTAGAAACTAAGTAAAAAATATTGAATTGAAAATTGTCGCTCTTTTTTTGTTAACAGTGCAAAAAATAAAAACAGCAGAGATGATCAAATACCACCAAAACAAAGCTCTATTTGTGGGGAAAAAAGAACGCCAATTTTGTTTGTGAGCCACGTCGCGCGACCGCGCAATTGTCAGTTAAAGCGACGCAGTGCCAGAAGCTGAAATTTCACCTGGTCAGGAAGGGGTATACGTGCCCAGTAAGGAAGTGGTTAAAGCGCTTTGCTTTAATTGGTTGTGCTAGTCTCCAATCACCGCTGGTGACCCTTAACCCATTATGTAATGGCTCTGTGTCCTGTGGTGTACTCCAAGAAAAGGGTTTTACAGGTAGGCTGTTATAAAAATCCCTTTATTTAACTCTTTAATGTTAATATTTACCTTCCAAAACCATTTTCAGTTTTAGTCTGCCACTCTTTACCACCATATACTTTTCTCTTCACGTTGTCCTTGTCATCAGGTTACATTAAACGTTATGAGATGGGAATATTTTCCTGGAATCGTTCGTGTTGTGTAAATGGCTTTTGTGGCAAACCGACAAAGGCATTCAGTGAGAAAATACTTTGTGTGCCGATGACACAGACGTGACCCGCGTGTTTTCTAATCCATTTAGAGGAGAGGTTGAAATACTCCGTAGGTGGGGAGGCAGAAACCATAATTGAGAGTGCAAATCGCACACACCACAGTAGATTTCTTGCCTCCAGCTTTGTATTTTTTTTATTCTGTGTATTAGACAGCCGCATGCTGCTATTTGACTTTTTATAAACAGCAAAAAAATGTTCAGATTTTAGCCTTTGCCCTGTGTGCTTACGTTTTTTTTTTTTTTGTATTTTTTTTTTTTCAAGGGCATTGATGAGAATGTGTTGCCAAAAACGTGTTGGTTGAAAATACGCGTTCCTCTTTTATTCTTTATCAATTCTTTATTAAAAAATAAGAATACCGAGAACATTCGCAACGCTGACAATGATAAAGTATGCTGAGGGTCCAAGGTGTAATGTCATGAGTACTGAACCATCAGAACAACCCTGAACTTGTTCTACCTTCACATGTACACGGTATTGCCAAAAGTTTTGGGACACCTACCTTTACACACACATGAACTTTAATGGCGTCTTAGTCTGTAGGGTTCAATATTGAGTTGGCCCATCCTTTACAGCTACAACAGCTTCAACTCTTCTGGGAAGGCCATCCACAAGGTTTAGGAGTGTCTATGGAAATGTTTGACCATTCTTCCAGAAGCAAATTTGTGAGGTCAGGCACTGATGTTGGACGAGAAGGCCTGGCTTGCAGTCACCGCTCTAATTCATCCCAAAGGTGTTCTGTTGGGTTGAGGTTCAGGACTCTGTGCAGGCCAGTCAAGTTCTTCCACCCCAAACTCTCTCATCCATGTCTTTTATAGACCTTGTTTTGTGCACTGGTCCAAATCTTTTGGTGGAGGGGGGATTATGGTGTGGGGTTGTTTTTTCAGTGGTTGAGCTTGGTTCCCAGTGAAGGGAACACTTAACGTGGAGTTCCACGTTTGATATATATATCAAAATATTTCACAATCTACTCCTATCACAATCTACTCAACCGCACCCCTGCGGAAAAGTGCAGCCAAATCCCCAAATTCCTCTGCAGCAGCACTGCTTGGCCAAGAACAAACTCCAGTCTTGTGATTGGACCAAAAAGAAAAAAGAAAGAGCTGGAACAGACAGATGAGTTATCACCCTGCTCAATGTTCTCTCCTCCTGTCAGAATGTTTATTGCACAGGTGTGCTACAGCAGAACGTGAATGGGTGCTATTGCTGAGTGCTATTCTGAAGACGATTACATGAGGCTGAAATCATTGCAAAATCAGACTCTAGCCTGGAAGGGCCGTTCTCTTGATTTGAGTTACTTTTGCAACATAAAAAAAAAATGCTATATAATACTATTTTGTGCAACATCTGCCAGTTTTAAGAGGCAGTATTGCATTTGACCAACCTTTCAGGTAATCTAGGCCAGCGCTCCCCAACCTCCCTGGCGCCTGGGCCGCTCAGAAGTCAACCCCTTGGGGGGAGTGGGGTTGCAGCCTGACGTCGGTGTCGGCCTGTGTCTCACCAGTGCTATTGGGTTTTATCCCGACCCAGCTCTCCTTCCTCCCCTTCTTCTCCTTCGGTACCAGAGAAGGAAGGGAGTAGTGGTGCTAAGGGAAGTGCCCTCTGGTGGTCGGAGGTTGGCAGTGCAGGGTGAGCTGGTTTGCTCTGCTTGTCGATAGCCCCCCACCTTCCAGCAGGCCATGTACTGGCACCGGTCCACAGCCCAGGGGTTGGGGACCCCTGGTCTAGGCCTTATCACATCGCATTGTATTAATTTCCATTTCAGGTTTTTTATATATATATATATATATATATATATATATATATATGTATGTATGTATGTATGTATGTATGTATGTATGTATGTATGTATGTGTGTATGTATGTATGTGTGTATGTATGTATGTGTGTATGTGTGTATGTGTATGTGTGTGTGTGTGTGTGTGTGGTTTCTTATTATGCTCTAATTTGCAGCAGTCAATAAAGAGTATAAATATAGTAATCGCACATTTTGATCCCCCAACAAACTCTTAAGTGCCCAATTCTAAAATGGACTTGTTTTGCACACTAATTGTAAGGCATTGTCGGCACTCCAACAACATCCATCCTTTGTCTGTACAGTGCTTTCAAATCTTGTCTGTTGTGACGAATATTGAGCTATAGGTTTTTATCTAGGCCAGCTCACAGCTTCTAATTTCAGGGAATTGATTTGTATGATCTGTCCATTGTGTCATGTGAGATGGTTAATTGTACAGAAAGAGCGCTCACTCCTGGCTCCTATTGATCCTTTATGGAGGAGACTGAGGGCAGAGTAATTAGGATGTTGTTAATTGGCAGGTTCTTCGTCAGTTCTCAACCTTTGTGGTAGAATCTCCAAAGCGAGAGTCAACAACCTAAGGCACGCTTACGAGGATAAGCCATATTCATGGTCACCCAGAAGACCAATTGTCACGTTTTTACAAAATGTTTTGATGTTTCTCATTAAAATATAGCTGTAATGGTTAAAGGATAACTCCACTTGTGTGGGGGATAAAACATGACAAATAAAGAAAAATTAATATTGCACATAAAATTGCGACACAAGTACTATTTATAATCGAATGTTATTAACCAATTCCCTACCAGGCTAATTCTGTCATTCCTCTTCTACATGTAAAAAAAAATATATATATATATATATATATATATATATATATATATATATATATATATATATATATAATGTATGTGTATATATATTTTTGCAAGAAAATTACTTACAACTCACGTATATGTATAATATATACGGTATATTTTTAGCAGAGTCCCTGGGGAATAAAATGGTGGTCGTTGCAATTTTTTTTGCGCCATATTTGCGCAGGAATTTTTCATGAATCTCAAAACTCTTTCCTGAATTAAAAAAAACACTAAAGTTAGGCCCAATTTTTTTTTGTATAAAGTAAATCGATACCTAACATGTCACACTTTAAAATTGTGCACACTCGTTGAATGGCGCCAAACTTGGGTACTTCTCCATAGACTACGCTTGAATTTTTTTTACAGGTTACAAAGGAGGTCTTGCACTAGGATTATTGCTCTTGCTCGAACGTTTGAAAGCCATTTACATATGTGGGCCTGACCTACGTATGTGGTTGTTTCCAAGTACGTGCATGAGGGGACGAACTGCTTTAAAAAAAAGTTTTGTTATATTTATTTTTTATTTTTACACCTCCCTCTTTTTTTGGTCAATTTTATTCCTATTACAAGAAATGTAAACATCCCTTGTATTAGGACAAAAGCATGACGGGTCCTCTTTACATGGAGATGTGGGGTCTATAAGTCCGTACATCTTTCCTCTTTTAAAAAAACAAACAAACAAAAAAAAACAATCTCTGGCTTCCCAGCAAAAAAAACACCAGTGTTTACATCTGCCGGCGCCAGAAGTGACATCATGATGTCACTTCTGGCCTCCAAGGGTCATAGAGATGGGTGGGGACCATCGGGCTTGCGGTCAGCTTTATGGTAAACTGCTGGTGGTTTCATTCTCTGGTTCGCACGGGCAAGCCGGGAGAAGTAACCTGAGGGCAGGGGGGTGGTGGCGTCACCTCCCACTGCCTGTAACCGTAATCAAGCGGCTATACAGCTGCTATGAGGGCTTTTACTTTGCAGGAAATCGCCTGCTGGAAAAAAAAAAAAAACGCCTGAATGATGCATCATTCAATTATCCCCACTTAAAGTCCCCAACGTCAACCTGGGGGAAGTTGTTAAAAATTACCTTTCCTTTTCAATCTGCAGCTCTAATTTTCTGTACAGTGTAAGTCAAGAGTCCGAGTTCAGGCATCCCCTGCAACAAAAATTTCTGTTTTGGTGAGATACTCCCAATAGGAAATCACGTAAAGGGATACAGACCCTGTAATTCTCCTCATTGGATCCCTGCAGATGCATTAGCTTCACTTACCACATGGACACAGACAACAATTTTTTTTCAGAATAACAAAAGTTAGGAATCTGCAACAAAGTTTGTTAAAAATCCTTGTAGTGTACATAGATCACCAGATGTTTTTTTTTTCTCAACAAAAATTGAGTTAATGTTTAACTATCTTCTAGCCCGGGGGTCTCTAAACTTTCTAAACAAAGGGAAAGTTTACTGTTCAGTCTTTAAGGGGTCAGGCTGTGGCTATTGAGAGTAGAAAATGCTCCATCGTTGGTATTGGTACAAGGAATAGTTCTCCATCATTGGTATTAGTGGTAAGTATAGTGCTTCATTGTTGGTACCAATGGGAGGAAAGGTGGCCCATTGTTGGCATTCAGGGAGAGATTGATTCTGTCCTAAATGTGCATATAACTGGATACTAATATAGGGCTACCCCCGTAGGAGCCGCTTGAGTATTACCCAGCTAGTCCTTACTTCTGCACTGGCAGCGAAAGGTACAAGGTGTATCCTGCAATCAAGTACACACTCTTAGACCGCGTACACATGATCGAACATGTCCGCTGAAACTGGTCCGCAGACCAGTTTCAGCGGGCATATCCGATCGTGTGTACGGCCTAGCGGACAGGTTTCCAGCGGACAAAAGTTTTGTCCGTCGGACAATACGCCTAACCAGCGGACCAAAATCCCCCGCATTCGTCGAATGGATTTGACGCATGCGTGTAAGCATTTTACTTCCTTGTTTTCGCACGTCGCGACAACAACGTCACCGCCACGTCACCGCGTTCTCTGTCTGTGGGGATTTTGGTCTGATGGTGTGTACACACATCAGACCAAAATATCCCAGGAGACATGTCCGATGAAAACGGTCCGCCGACCGTTTTCATCGGATATGTCTCCTCGTGTGTACGCGGCCTTAGGCTCCATGCAGTCAAACACCAGTCTAGGATGGTCTTTTTATTTTTTTTAGTTTTGTTTTATAAGAAATTGGATAGGGTAGGGTATTTGTAATTGGATACTCCAGAACAAAATTATTCAACTTGAGGTGATCTAGAATTGAGTAGCAGATGAAGTCCCTTGCTGGGAGCACATAGCAGATTTCCCCTGTGTAGCAGTATCCCGATAAAGCGCATGAGCAGGGCTTTTTTTCAGTGGGGAACATATATGCAATGGCAATGGGTACAGGGGTTTTCTATCAGGAATCTATTTTTGTGTGGTGGTCTATTGTTGCTGTTTGGGCAATTGTTGAGGGAGAGGTCTATTGTTGCTGGCTGCTGGAGGGTCTTTTGATTCTGGCTGCAGAGAAATCTGTTGTTGCTGGGGGTCTATTGTTGCAGGGGTGGATCTATTGTTGCTGATGTTTTTTTTTTTTTTTTTTTTTTTTGTAAAAGGTGGTCTTTTGTTGCTGGGAGGTAAATAATAATACGAATCACTCTGACGATCGCGGCGTATTGTTTGGGGGATCTATTGTTGCTGGGGGATATATTGCTGCGGGGTGGGTATAATGTTGCTGGGGGTATCTATTATTGCTGGGGAGAATTATTGTTGCAGGGGTGGGTCTAGTATTGCTTGAGGGATCTATTGTTGCTGGGGGATATATTGCTGCGGGGGTGGGTATAATGTTGCTGGGGGTATCCATTATTGGTGGAGGATCTAATTGTTGCTGTGGGAATTTATATTGCTGGGGGATCTATTATTGCTGAAGTGGGGGTCTATTTTCACTGTCTGCAGAGGATTTATTTTATTACTGTTCTTGTTATCAACAAACACCATTCTAAAGCTCCACAAAATATAATTTGGTTCTGTATTCTCTAAAAGGGCCAGTACTGGGAGGTGGGTAGGGGGTGGAACCATGGGACGGTGCTCGGGGGCAGAGGCAAGTAATGATTTAGAAGGGGAGAGTTTCTGCACCTAAGTATGAGCAAAGTCTCTTGTAGTAAAGGACAGGTAGACAAAGCTCTTCAGATCACTAGCCAGTGATTTCTTTAGTTGGACCGTTGGCTGACTGTACTAGCACACAGTAGTAGCCAAAGAACAGGCCCCTAGA
The DNA here is from genome assembly GCA_029574335.1 of Rana kukunoris. Classification (NCBI taxonomy): domain Eukaryota; kingdom Metazoa; phylum Chordata; class Amphibia; order Anura; family Ranidae; genus Rana; species Rana kukunoris. The sequence continues at coordinate 116,675,567 of CM056059.1, read as the reverse complement.
TCTTTGCTGATCCTCCTGCTGAGCAGAGCAGGCAGATGATGGGTTGAGGTCCGCTCTGCTTATGTAGAGCAGACCTAGACACCGCCCGCTCTGCTCTATGGACATTCAGATGTAAACAGACCCCCTGATGAAGGGGAAGTAATGAGCCCCCAAAACGCGTTGGCTGTTGCTAGATATACCATGGCCTGAATAAATGAGAACCTTAACAGATATTTTCATTGTTTTGCAGGGCAGAACTCTTCTGGAAAATCTCCAGAAAATACTCGGATCATGATCTTCTCATCTTACAGAGAGAGTGTCCAAGAAATTGCAGAAATGCTCAACCACCATAAACCCACTGTCCGGGTAATGGCCTTTGTGGGGCATTCATCTACTGGAAAAGGAGTGAAAGGGTACACCCAAAAAGAACAGCTTGAGGTGGGTCAATGTGTCCTCGGCACCTTTTTTTAAATTCTCAAAAGTCCTGCGTTATTACAACAGTGCCAAGTATAATTGGACTGGTGCATCTGTAACAAAAACATCTCTAATGGTGATACTGTGATCATGGTATTCACATCAAACTAATAAAGTGCAACATTCTTCAAAATAGAAATCCACATCATAACATGGTGTGTTCAATCTTCACTCCAAAAGACCTTCACTGTGAGTCCCAAGTGCAAATAAAGGGAAGCTCCACCACCAGACTAACGGAAGATGATCGTTCACATTTTGTGATGGACCTAAGGCCGCGTACACACACGATCAGTCAAAACCGATGAAAACGGACTGAAGGTCCATTTCATCGGTCCAAACCGATCGTGTGTGGGCCCCATCGGTCAGTTATCCTTCGGTCAAAAAAAAAAAGATAACTTGCTTTAAAATGTAACCGATGTACGCCTAACCGATAGGTCAAAACCGATCGTTGGTATGCAAAAGCATCAGTTAAAAAGCCGCGCATGCTCAGAATCAAGTCGACGCATGCTTGGAAGCATTGAACTTCATTTTTTTCAGCACGTCGTTGTGTTTTACGTCACCGCGTTCTGACACAATCGTTTTTTTTACCGATGGTGTGTAGGCACATCAGACCATCAGTCAGCTTCATCAGTTAACCGATGAAAACGATCCTTCGGATCGTTCTCATCGGATGGACAGATCGTGTGTACGCGGCCTTAGGATTACCAAGGTCTAAACCCACTTGTTCCCCTTTAAGATCTGGGATCAGCCCAAGGTGGCTGGCACTCTCTTCTCAACTATTCAAGATAAAGGAAAGCTCAATTATTCATAATTCAAGTGGATCTATATAAAAAAAGAAACGCCAATAGTGCTCTCTGTATTCCATCTACAATGCTTTATTTCCAACTTCCTTAAAAACCGCACTCACAAATGTAAATGCAAGCAGACTGTATGGTTGACAGAGTGGGCTTATGGCTCACCACTCCCTGTAATGTCTGAATGACCGGTCCGATGCAATGACAGATCGGCAGATTGGGCCACAAGAGGTACAATGCTCTTCTCAACTCTGGTAACAAGGGCTTTACCCTACGTGTTACGCCATGGGGACTTCTTTTATTAATGCTTCACTCTGGTACTGATTTATTTTTTTGATACTGCAGAACATTTCTATTCCCACATTACCTGTTTTTAAAGCAGAACTCGAGGATAAGCAAATATTGTCTAAATAAATAAATAAATATATATATATATATATATATATATATATATATATATATATATATGTTACGGCCCCTATGGCATCGAATAAATAACAAGAGGAGAGCTTCTGACGGGTGCAGTAGTTTTATTCTTTTGCGACAAAGGTGCGCAGCAGGGTTGAATATTGTTCTCTTTATCTCCTTGAGCACCGTAAACATGAATATCGTAAGCACCGTAGCACCATCGCACTGTTGCACCGTGAAAACTGTAAATGACATACAACACACTTATTTACAGTTATCACCACAAAAGGGGGTTACAGGGTTAATTGCAGTTGTCTGCACACACATCTAATTACATTGAACATTCAAAGAAACATGGTTACATGCAAGTGCTTTGGATTATATTGTGTTTAAAACCAAACAGCATGAACACGGTTTATCTCTAGAACATATACATCTTTATAACAATGCACACTTTTCTGCATACCTCGATCCACTTGCCAAGGGGGGTACAAAACTTTAAGCTTTAGGGATTTTCTGCAAACATTTTCCATGAAGTCCTATGCATAAAGCTAACATGTGGCCTCTAATACAGGAAAAGACTTTCTTTCTAAGACAGGAAGAAAGGAGTGGTTTTTGTGATCCTGCTAGTTAAACATTCCCCCCGGGAACAAAAAGGGAGGCAGAAAGGTTCCACCCAGAAGCAAGTGCTGAACAAGATCCACAATGACAAGCGGACAGTTACACTCCCACCAAATTATGTTATGATGAATATAACTTAAAAGTCATACATAATTTACAGAACATAACTAAGGCCGCTATAAAACATGGTACATCATACACAATTTAGCCTATAGGTACCTCTGTAACTGGCTACCGTCTTGTGTGGTGGTATGCTAGTGTATCACTAAAACTGAACTTATTTGCTTTCTATGAGGACTACTAGCTTTTGAATGGGACGTTCAATAAGTGAAGGTTTTGATACATAGTGTTTCTTATCTTGCAATCTTCTGTCACCTACTAACACCTTGACACGACGAACTAGACCATCCTTTTCTATTGTAGTTTCAATTACACGTCCTAGTTGCCACTGGCATCTGGGAGACATATCTTCTTTGATTATGACAATGTCATTTACTTTGAGGTTACGTCGAGGTGTGTGCCATTTCTGTCTTGTGGAAACGCTCATTAGGTATTCTCTTTTCCACCGACTCCAGAATTGTTCTGCTAAATACTGTACTCTACGCCATCGTTTAGCTGCATATACATCTTCCTTTACGAATTTCCCAGGTGGAGGTAATGCAACCTTGGATTTCATCAGGATGAGGTGGTTTGGAGTTAGAGGTTCTGGTGCCTTGGGGTCATTGATTCCATCGACAGTTAAAGGACGGCTGTTAACAATGGCCATAGCTTCATAAAATAGCGTTCTAAGAGAAGCATCGTCTAGTCTACTTGAACATTGGACTGTTGTAGCATTTAGCACATTACGAATAGTTCTAATTTGACGTTCCCAGACTCCACCTGCATGACTTGCGGAAGGAGCGTTGAAGATAAACTCACACTGTTTATCAGCTAGGAAAGTTTCTAGTGCCTTTGTGTCACATTGCTTCAGGGCTTCTTTAAGTTCGTTCTTTGCTCCTATGAAGTTTGTGCCTTGGTCACAGTGAAGTTGGCAAACGGCTCCTCTTAAACTGATGAAGCACCTTAAGGCATTGATGAAGGAATCTGTAGATAAATCTTCAAGCATCTCGATATGGACTGCACGTGAGGAGAAGCATGTGAAGATGAGACCATACCTCTTGTATTCCTTTCGACCTTGTTTGGTGATAAAGGGACCAAAACAGTCCATACCGCAGTATGTAAAGGGAGCTGAAACTTCTACTCGTTCTTCGGGGAGCTCTGACATACGCTGCTCCTCTGTGGGACGACGTAGCTTTCGACACTGTACACATTTATGTATTAACTTAGCAACTGACTTGCTTCCGCCAAGCACCCAAAATCCATTTGCTCTGAGTTCTGTTAGAGTTTGGCTGCGGCCCTGGTGATGGGTGGCTGCATGATAGTGGGACAGGATTAACTGAGTAATGTGCCCTTCTTTTGGGAGGATGACTGGGTGCTTCGTTTCTTGACTAAGAGTTGATCTTGACAGCCTTCCACCAACACGAAGAAGTCCTTGAACCAGAATGGGATCAAGGCAGCTAAGAGGGCTTGAACTTGGAAAACTATCTCCTCTTTGAAGAAGTTTTAGCTCTTGGGGGAAAGCTTGCTGTTGAACCAAACCTATCACTACCTCCCCGGCCTTCTTACGTTCCTCCACAGACACAAGGTTGCTGCAGTGATGCGTCTTCCCTTTTATTCTCCTGATTCTTGCAATCACCTTAATGAGCATTAACCAACTGGAGAACCTGCTCAGACGGTTTAGAATATCAGTTTGTTCACTGGCTTGTGATGCAAGGGTTGTAATGGGTTTGACTTCAGGGTCACCTACAATTAGTTCTGCCGAAGATCTTGAAGATGCGTGCACTTCAGTTTTCCAAAGGAAACTAGGACCAGATAACCAGCTTGAGGGGGGATATCTGCTACATGTAGACCCCTGGATGCATGGTCGGCTGGGTTTTGTGTCGTATCCACATAGTGCCACTGAGTTGGGTCTGTAATCTCTCTTATGAGTTGAACACGATTGGCTACAAACACGTGAAACCTTCTTGCTTCATTATTGATATAGGCTAAGACTACTTGGGAATCTGTCCAGAAGAATTCTTTGTCAATTTCTATTTCAAGTTCTGCCTTTAACATGACACTCAACCTTGCTGCGGTGACAGCAGCTGAGAGTTCAAGCCTTGGGATGCTCACAATCTTCGTTGGTGCGACTCTCGCTTTAGCCATTACGAGGCTGCAATGGACTTGGTCTCTGTCATTCTTGTACCTAAGGTACGAACAGGCACCATATCCTATGTTGCTGGCATCGGAAAAGTGGTGTAGTTCCACTTTCATTCTGTTACCGAAGTCTGGGGGATGGTAACATCTGGGTATCTTGATTTCCCTTAAAGCTTGCAGACTACTCATCCAAGCCTCCCACCGTGGACATAAGCTCTCAGGAAGTGGTTCATCCCAACTGATGCCCCTGCGGCAAAGCTCTTGGAGAATGCACTTGCCACTCAGTATGAAGGGGGCTATGAAGCCTAGAGGATCATAGAGAGAAGCTACGACTGACAGGATACCACGACGAGTTGAGGGTTGATCCTTTATGTCAACACTGAAACTGAAGGTGTCGTTTTCAATTGACCACTGAATGCCCAGTACTTGTCCTTCTGTTGTTGAGTCTGGGTCAAGTTTGACAGGTACACTAGTTGTTGCTCTCTCTGACGGAGCTATACAGGACAGGACGTCCCTTCTATTAGAGTTGAACTTATGCAGTCGTAGGCCAGCATTTTTACATAATCTTTGAGTTTCAAGGATTAGATTCGAAGCTTCACTGACTGTTGGAACGCTGGTTAGGCCGTCATCGACATAAAAGTTCTTCTCGATGAAGGCTGATGCTGAGGGATATTCTGACTTATATTGTCGTGCAAGATACTTAAGGCCGAAATTGGCACATCCTGGAGAGGAACTGGCACCGAAAAGGTGGACTGCCATTCTGAATTCTTTTGGTTCTGTTTCCAACTGACCGTTCTCCCACCAAAGGAACCTTAAGTAATTGCGCATTTCTGTGGGGATGTAGAATTGATGGAACATCTTTTCAATGTCGCATATCACAGCAACTGCTTCCTTCCTGAAGCGACAGAGGACTCCCACTAGAGAATTTATCAGGTCAGGACCTGTCAACAAGGTATCGTTTAGGGAGATGCCTTTGAACTTTGCTGAACAATCGAAGACAACTCTTAACTTGTCTGGCTTCTTGGGGTGATAAACCCCGTGATGTGGGATGTACCACACTGTCTCTTCCTCTGATAATGAAGGGGCTGGTTCTGCATCACCCTTTCTGATTGTTTCTTCCATGAATGCAGTGTAGTGTTCATGGTACTGTCTATTTGCCTTTAGTCTTTTCTTTAGATGATGAAGTCGAATAAGGGCCAGCCTCTTATTGTTTGGTAGAGCCAGTTGACTGTTGTCTTTGAAGGGTAATGGCATCTCGTAGTGTCCATCTTTCCTTTTCATTATAGTTTCCGAGAGAAACTGCAAGAAGCGAACATCGTCTTGAGACACGTACTTATCTTCATAATTTCTTTCAATGAAGTCCATTTCTAAAACCTTTAACACATCAGTGACCGTCGGCATTGGCATTTCCTTTACTGCGACTCTGTGTACGAAGCTATGGCTACCCTGTCTATCAAGATGTGGATTTGCTGATCCTATAATGCTCCAGCCGAGCATAGTCCTTTGAGCGAAGGGTTCATTTTCGGAGCCGATAACAACCTCCAAGGGAGCCAGTGCTGATGGGCAGTCATAACCGATCAGTAGTCCTACTTCACAGTCTTGAAGTGGCTGTAACTTGTTTGCCAAGTGTTTGAGGTGTGACCACTGGAGTGCAGTCTCCTTAGTGGGGATGTGAGACTTATCTACTGGAATGAAATCTCTTGTATAGGCTTGACGGAGTTGGACTTGAGCTTTAGAGTTGAAGCCACGCACTTGCAGACCGTGAGCAATTTGGCTTGATATAACTGTGTCAACAGCTGTCATTGTGCTGAGCTTTAGCTGTAATGGCTTGGTGCTCACACTTAATTTCGATACCAGGTCTGCCAGAATAAAGGTTGAATCACTCTGTGTGTCAAGTAGGGCATAAGTGAGGATTTCCCTCTGAGGCTCCGTCGTAGCTGACAACAGAACTGGAACAATGCAGGATGTGGCAGAAGTATGTCTTGTCAAGGTATGGGACATAACTTTGGGAACATTGTCGTTCGCTTTACTTTCCATGTCTACTGGATCATCGTTTGATGTTTTGACAGGCTCAGTGTTTCTCTGTATGTGCAAACAGGTTGGATGACGTCGACTGCATATGCTACACGTGTGCCTTCCTTTGCAGTCCTTTGTAGTGTGGCCCTTTCTTAGGCAACCAAAACAGAGATGGTTTTCGTGAATAAAGGCCTTCTTTTCATCCATGGTCTTTGCAGCAAAGGTCAGACATTTAGCGACACCGTGTGTTTCGTCTTTGCAGACTAGGCAAGGTGGTTTTGGTCTTGAAGCTAAAATCTTTGGAACGTTGAAGGTAGAGGGCTTCATTTGAGTGCTTGTGTTGAGCGCCTTGGCTCTCTTGGGGATTCTCTCATCTGTAGTCTTGGTACTGAGAAGGAAAGGAGAGGCAATGGGGTTGCATGCAATCTTAGCTTCCCTTTGCAGGAACTCTGTGAAACGAGCAAAGGTTGGGTATTCTTGAGACTTGTCAAGCTCGTCCACAACGATGCGACTCCATCTGCGTACGATCCATTCAGGCAGTTTCTTGAGAAGCTTGTGGTTTTCTTCACAATCATTTAGAATAGCTAGGCCTTTAACATGAGGAATGGCCTCCACACAACCTTGAAGGAAATTCGCAAACTCTCTTAATGCTACAGGGTCATTTGCTGATATCTTTGGCCATTTAGCCAACCTTTCTCTGAAGGCTCTTTGCACTATGAATGGACCTCCATACCTGTCCTGTAGGATTCCCCAAGCACCTAGATAGGCGTCTTCTGAATTTCGGTAGAAGAACCCTTCCACTGCCTTATGAGCTTCACCACCGAGATACCTCTTCAAGTACAGCATTTTCTCGCACACAGGGAGTGGTTTCTGATCAATCAGCGCCATAAAGGATATCTTCCAATCTATGAACTTCAAAGGATCACCTGTAAATACAGTCGGTTCAGGTATAGGGAGACGGTTGGAGATAAGCAGACTTGCAAGTTCTGGGGTCAGACTAATTTCTTCCTTTGGTCTTGACACCTCAAGTGGTGTATTTGAAGGTTTAAATGGCACAGCCTTTGGATTCAATGAGGTTCGAGGTTCATTATTTTGGTAGAGGTATTGCACCTGGTGGTCTGTCTCCTGTTCGTAAAATTCAAGACTATCATAGGCGTCGTAGGCTTTCACTCTAGCTGCAGCTACCTTGACTTCATTTTCTGCTTGTAGCTGTTGTAGTCTTGTCTTTTCCTCATCCAACTTCAGTTTAATTTCTGCCTCTAGTTTGTTCAGCTTAGCTTGCTCCTCGCGCATCTGTTGCATTGCCTTTGCCTGTTCTATCTTGGCTGCAAGATCTGCTTCTGCGTCTGCGCGTTTGCTAGATCTGGAAGTGTCTCTCGAGCTTGCGCTGGAGTCTGGTAATGACTCTGAGAGGACAGTTTCTGTTTCTGAGTTTCCAAAGACTGACTCATGATCTTCTTTATTAAGCACCATTCTCACCTTTTCCTTCTCAAGTTGATCGTTAAAGATTTCATCTACATTCTCTAGCCGCTTGCTGATGAGGTTGCAGATTTCAGCCGTTAATGCGGTGCATGCATCCATTCTCTTAACAACGTGCGGGGTAGTGGAATTATTTCGGCACATGGACTCATACTGTTGGTGTACTGACGCTTCTTTGGCTTTAATCTCTTTCAATTTTGTATTAAGGTCTTCAGTTGAGCAGAAATCCTTTAACCTTTTCCTAAATTCCTTTGCTATCTCCTTCCAAGAGTTGTACACCCTGTTGAATGCCTTTTCATTTCTCTTAACTGTTTCTTTGTGCATTTCTTTGCCTTTTTCTGTTAGGATTCGCTCTCTGGAGCTGGATCGCGCCTGTTGTGACTCTGTGGGTTTGTCTGTTTCTTCAGCAGGTGACAGCATTTTGTTCTAGTGTGCCTGTGCCTTTCAATAGTGTGTGTGCCTGAAACCTAACTTGAATGAGTGTTGGCTCAAACTTGCTCCTAAGGGCTACGACAGAAAACAGGCATTTACCCTTGTAACTAAAGATTAGCAACCAATGCACACAGTATGACAAAATGTTTTAAACGAATATACTGCTGACACTTTCTAACCAGACAATTAACCCTTACGTAACTAACTGCAGTTTAGTGGATTAGGAACTTGGAAGATAGCATTGCTTTAAATCTGACACTAGGCCTCTAAACACGAATATAATAACTTGATTTAGCAAAATATTAACTATTTGGCTCGCATACTAGTCAAGGGCGGCTTTAGGATCACATATAAAGAGCCCGCTATATTTAAAAGTCCACGTGGCGTGTTTGCTTTTCAGCCAAGTCTCTGTCGCCAAGATGGCGTCCGCACGTGTCCTGCGAGGCGTTGGGAAGCCTTACTCACGGTTTGATGAGGACAGCGACGCAGCCGGTGATGTCGAGTCTCCACCGCAGCGACGAGTCTCCACCGCAGCGACGAGTTTTCACTGTTACGGCCCCTATGGCATCGAATAAATAACAAGAGGAGAGCTTCTGACGGGTGCAGTAGTTTTATTCTTTTGCGACAAAGGTGCGCAGCAGGGTTGAATATTGTTCTCTTTATCTCCTTGAGCACCGTAAACATGAATATCGTAAGCACCGTAGCACCATCGCACTGTTGCACCGTGAAAACTGTAAATGACATACAACACACTTATTTACAGTTATCACCACAAAAGGGGGTTACAGGGTTAATTGCAGTTGTCTGCACACACATCTAATTACATTGAACATTCAAAGAAACATGGTTACATGCAAGTGCTTTGGATTATATTGTGTTTAAAACCAAACAGCATGAACACGGTTTATCTCTAGAACATATACATCTTTATAACAATGCACACTTTTCTGCATACCTCGATCCACTTGCCAAGGGGGGTACAAAACTTTAAGCTTTAGGGATTTTCTGCAAACATTTTCCATGAAGTCCTATGCATAAAGCTAACATGTGGCCTCTAATACAGGAAAAGACTTTCTTTCTAAGACAGGAAGAAAGGAGTGGTTTTTGTGATCCTGCTAGTTAAACATTCCCCCCGGGAACTAAAAGGGAGGCAGAAAGGTTCCACCCAGAAGCAAGTGCTGAACAAGATCCACAATGACAAGCGGACAGTTACAATATATATATAATCTCTTGGTGTGCCAATGATTTCTCCCGTTGCTGTCAATCTCATCCAGTGAGCCAATGAAGAGAAGGTGCAGGGTCGAGATGCGCTGTGTGTGTGAATGGATGATGTCCACTTACAGGAGCATGGCTCGGGAGCGAGCTTGCTCAAGTGTTCACATGGCAAGATGCTTGCTCTTGGGGGAACTTGGCAGGGGGAGAAGCTATACTGACTTTGCGGTCATGCAAGATTTGAAAATAGTTACCGGACTATTTTGCACATGACATGCAGCTTTGAAATTGTGCGATTTTTCATTTAAAGTCTCAGGATTTGAAATTCCGATTTGGTGTGACCGAAGACTTCATGCTGATTTTACTGTTGTGGGTTTAGTAACACTTTAGGCCCAACCAAAATTCATAAGCCCTGCTAAGAAGGGAATATTTTTTCCCCCGGAGTCATGTTGGCTTTTTTTCTGCTATGAACTAATTTTTGTTTAAATCTTTGGACATCTGTTGCTCATATGACCACTTTCTGTTCTAATTGCTATTGGTCAGCTTATATTTGTTTTCTCAGGTGGTGAAGCGCTTTCGGGAAGGTGGATATAATACTCTGGTCTCCACCTGCGTTGGAGAAGAAGGTTTGGACATTGGAGAAGTAGATCTCATTATTTGTTTTGATGCTCAGAAGAGTCCAATCCGCCTGGTGCAGAGAATGGGAAGAACAGGAAGAAAACGCCAAGGCCGCATAGTAGTCATATTGTGCAAAGGCCGAGAGGAGCGGGTAGGTCTGGTTCCCTCCCCCCATATTGAACTCCTCGGGGTATCTTCCCATCTTTTTATCTTTTACATCCTTTAGTGGTTGTAAAGTCTGTGATTACAATTGCTAGCAGCCCCTCTGTTATATTAAGCTATACTACACTGTGTGTGTGTGTATTTATTTTTGAATTCTACCTTTTTTTCACATTAGAAAAAGGAAGAAGTCGCGCTAGTTAGGATAAACACTGAGATACATTAAAACAGTGCAAACGCAGAAATTGAAAAATAACATTAACTAGATGCCGACTGCCCGCCGTCATGTTACTGCAGGAATGCGGCTCTCCTGGGCGAGAGCCCGTAGCTCTACATCGGCTACTTTGCGGCCACTAGGGGGCGCATGCGCGTCCCCGCTCGCCCCTGAGTCCCGCGTGCGTGCCCGATCGCCGCCGGGCACACACGATAGCTCAGTGCAGAGCGAGGACCGGGAGCTATGTGTGTAAACCCACAGCTCCCGGTCCTGTCAGCGGGGGAAACGCTGATCTCCTGTTCATACAATGTATGAACAGAAGATCAGTGATTTCCCCTAGTGAGGACACCCCCCCCCATACAGTTAGAACACACCTAGGAATACACTTAACCCCTTCCATGCCCCCTAGTGTTAACCCCTTCACTGCCAATGGCATTTTTATAGTAATCCAATGCATTTTTATAGCATTGATCGCTAAAAAAAAATGCCAATGGTCCCAAAAATGTGTCAAAAGTGTCCAAAGTGTCCGCCATAATGTCGCAGTACTGAAAAAAAACGCTGATCGCCGCCATTACTAGTAAAAATAATAAATATTAATAAAAATGCCATAAAACTACCCCCTATTTTGTAAACGCTATAACTTTTGCGCAAACCAATCAATAAACGCTAATTCCGTTTTTTTTTTTTTTTACGAAAAATATGTAGTAGAATACGTATTGGCCTAAACTGAGGAAAACAATTTTTTTTTATATATTTTTGGGGGATATTTATTATAGCAAAATGTAAAAAATATTGCATTTTTTTTCAAAATTGTCACTCTATTTTTGTTTATAGCGCAAAAAATAAAAACCGCAGAGATGATCAAATGCCACCAAAAGAAAGCTCTATTTGTGGGAAAAAAAGGACGCCAATTTTGTTTGGGAGCCACGTCGCAATTGTCGGTTAAAGCAACGCAGTGCCGAATCACAAAAAGTGCTCTGGTCATTGGGCAGCAATATGGTCCGGGGGTTAAGTGGTTAAACGTGCTGTGAACAAACTAAAACAATTATGGAAGAACCAAAATTAATATGCAAAGTCCAACGTGAACAAATGTTCACATTCAGTGATCTCTCCAGTGAGAAATTGATCCACAAACGATCCTGGAAAAAAATGATGACAGAAGCACCTCCACCACGGTCACACACTGATTCTTACCAGAATTCAATGATCTCTACATTATAGGAGATCAAAGGCAGCATAGACAAATGATATCCTTTGGATGGTGTCAGCAGCCCAAGATGTTATCACTGATAAGTTGCCTCAAACAGTGCCCCAGTAAATGATATATGTAGCGAGAAAGGAAGCTCACATAGCATAAAATCTTTCGGTGTTTATTTATAAAATATCAAGATGTGCACTTACATCAACGATTAAAGCAAGGAGCATGTAAAAATAGCAAGCCAGCCGGCTTCTCGAACGTGCAGCCCGTATCTTCCTCGTCTGATCACGTTATGCGGTGACATTAGTTTTTGCCAATGTGTGGACACGTGACCGCCCCTTTCCCAAACTAAGGCCTACAGTGTGAGGGGCTGAGAATCTCCTCTGATGTCAGCTGGGTGGTCATGTGACCGCACATTGCCGATGTGAAAAAAAGGTTATTTGGCTGCAGAATTTAAAAAAACACGCGTAGTATATCTTATTAGAATGGAGGGGCTGGCAGTGACTAATCGCTTCCTTTGAACATAGAGAGTGAAAAAATTATATAGAAGAAAATGTCCATATGTTTGGAAATAAATGTCCATATGTTTAGAAAAACGTTTTTTAAAATAAATCTTCAAACAATTCTTCCACCACACCTCCAGTGTTCAGTGCTTCCGTCACCCATCAGAGTGCTCACTCACCAAATAAAGATGCCGCACACTCTCGTGTGCAGGCAAACTTGCTTATAATGCCAACACCTCTTCAGCTGCACGATCCCAAAATGATCCACACCACTCCACATAAAGTGAAAAAAGATGAAGCACAATAGTGTGATACCGTAAAAGTGTTTAATGCACTAAAATCGCAAACAAATTGCACTCACAAAAAAACCTTATAAAACAGCATTGAATCACATCACTGGCCCAGATAACACTTCCACCCACATAGACTAACAGGTCATCATATGTTGGCAATTCGGTCACGGCGGACCCCCAATGAACTGTATGGAATCTCACCACTCCGCAGCTTGGGTCTGGTGGGCAGTCGTTGAAAACGCGTGGCCTAAGAGAGAGTGTCTAAACCATACGTGACACATAGCTTTTCCGAGCACCTGGAGTGCAGTTTGGAGTGTTTGCTTCCAATTGTTTTTGCTGCTACTATTGCAATCCAGCTTTTCAACGACTGCCCACCAGACCCAAGCTGCGGAGTGGTGAGATTCCATACAGTTCATTGGGGGTCCGCCGTGACCGAATTGCCAACATATGATGACCTGTCAGTCTATGTGGGTGGAAGTGTTATCTGGACCAGTGATGTGATTCAATGCTGTTTTATAAGGTTTTTTTGTGAGTGCAATTTGTTTGCGATTTTAGTGCATTAAACACTTTTACGGTATCACACTATTGTGCTTCATCTTTTTTCACTTTATGTGGAGTGGTGTGGATCATTTTGGCATCGTGCAGCTGAAGAGGTGTTGGCATTATAAGCAAGTTTGCCTGCACACGAGAGTGTGCGGCATCTTTATTTGGTGAGTGAGCACTCTGATGGGTGACGGAAGCACTGAACACTGGAGGTGTGGTGGAAGAATTGTTTGAAGATTTATTTTAAAAAACTTTTTTCTAAACATATGGACATTTTCTTCTATATACTTTTTTCACTCTCTATGTGCACGGGTTTATTGTTTTAATTCACTTCCAATATTATTAATTTATGTTGGCAGCTTATTTTCACATATATATATATATTTTTTTTTTAGAGATTTCGTGATTTGTACACATTTCACAGTGCTGTGTATAGGTATACAGTCCATTACCAACTTATTTACCTATCCTTTCCCACATTTTATAGTTAAACAGCTGCTAGGTATCTTGTCTAGCGCAGCAGAGGTTAATCATAGTGGGCAGTATATTTTTGATTTTCCTATAACAGTTAATCGCTTCCTTTACTGCCACATGGCAGGAGGGGAGGGGTGGGTTTGGAGATTGGCTCACACACTAGGAAGTGACAGGCAGGGAGGGTGAGAGACTCTAAACATAATGAGATGACAGAGGCATGTAAACTGACCACGGTTTTATGGATCAGCAGCTATGATTATCATGGTCAGCACACCTAGGGGGACACAAAAGCAGGCAGGATCAACCAGGTAATTTACAGCATGGAAAGGGACAAATGACGCAGCACAAGCACTGTGCGGTTTAACATGCTTTTACGCAGGGGTCTGCAAACTTTTCAATCAAAGGGCCAGTCTAACGGGGATAGAAACATGTTCTCTGCTGATCATCTCCACACACAGAAACAACCAGTTTATGAAGGTGCAATCTCAGCACCTCCCTGGCAATCTGTCAGAATTCACCCTCCCAGATTCACCAGTTTAGAAGTGGAGAATTGGGGAGAGAAGGGAGAAGCCCAGAGGGAACTTCACATGCGCTCTGGAGCCCTTACAAAACTCTGAAGGTCTGGCAAGGTATGTCCGACCTTCAGAGCGCATGCGCCGATGACGTAACTGGCTGCATCCAGGGTGAATATCTTCTAAACGTTGCACATTTAGGAGATCATCATTCTACCTACAGGTAAGCTTTATTATTGGCTTACCTGTCGGTAAAAATCACCAAGAAGGCTTTACTATCGCTTTAAATACGCGTGTCGTTCTTCCTGTCTTATAACACAGGACAAGGGACTCAGCTGAGCACTTTATCATTTCCGCCATGTCTGCTGTGGGTTTTCTGTAACCATTACTGTATGGGACAGCTCAATTCCCATAATATAAAGTAATATAAATTAAACTGGTCACTTATTGCGTTTTTCATAGTTGATTGATTTCTTGTCGCTAAACAGCGCTTCCTAGAAAACAGATCTTCATACTGTAAGTGGTGACAATCCAGGTGCTGTGAGCTGGTGAAAAGGAAGTAGACCCCTCACTGGTATTAACAAGACAGGCTTTTTATACGGACAGTGCCTCAAGGCAAGAAATGCATTATGCCATTTATTTATAAAAGGACCTGCTTATATAACAACTGGCCTCTCCATGGCTCCAGCATGTTTTTATGTAACCTTAACAAAGCACTGCTTTTTATTGCATGTTAGAACATTCCTGCTACTAAAGCCCCATACACACGGCAGGACTTTTTGACAACAAACTTCAAAATGAGCACGTTTTCAAAAAAATCCTACTGGCGTTGCGCTCGCTGTCCATGTCTGGTCTCTTAAAGGGGATGTATATATACGTCCATGTGCAATTTTGCCGACGTATATATTTGTGCGTCGGTCCTTAAGTGGTTAAAATCGGAGGGTTTTGTTTGCACACATTTTTCAAATATTTGTATCGTTTTGCATGAATTGTTTAGCAAGGTCGATTTGAGCAGTATGCATTTTTTTATTTCTCCGCAATACTCAACGTGTTTCGTAGACTTTGGTCCATGTCATCAGGAGCTTGCTAGTGCAACATATGTAAACTTAACTTAACTACACTAAATGCAAGAAAAACATACAAGAGATATTTCAGTAACCTAACAGGACATCAATCTCATTATATAACAATGCACGGTCTCATTCTTACCTGGATTGGACTGGGTGTGGGGAGAGACAAACTAATACCCCCCTAAGGGGACAAACGAGCAAACCACAGAACTAGAGGAGTACAGCGAGGGGATCCACACAAATGATGTTGTCTCTGGGGAAATGTATTTGCATATGAATTATTATATCTATAATGAGTAATTTGCATGCATCACAATAGTAATACAAACACAAATTTGGCTTGTGTCAATGGCATTAGTTTGAGATGCTTCTGAGCTCATTCAGAATGTATTGGCCAGTGCATTTGGCTTGCTTTCAGTGGGTTTGGCATTCCTATAGACTTAGACTCCCATTCAGCACCAACTAAAGTAAACCTCATCGGGCCCTAAATTTAGCCTGCTTTTCTACTAAAGCCTGTCGGGCCCTAAATCTAACTTGCTTTTCTTTTCTATATAGACCTATAACCAAAGTCAGAGCAATAAAAGAAGCATCTACAAGGCCATCCTGGGAAATGACACCAATTTCCACCTCAACCAGGAATGCCCTCGCATGGTTCCAGAAGGACTAATCCCAACGTTGCACAAGATGTACATCACACAAGGAACCTATGATGCCAAAGACCCAGCAAGGCCCATCTCAAAGGACCGCCGATCCAGCGTGGTTCATCGTAAATCTTCTGTTTTTAACAGGGAGGACACAAATAAAGAAGGTTGGCTTTTGACACATGCAGAGTTTGAGACCTGGAACCGTTTGTATCATTTGACAGAATCTGATAGGGTAACAGATGTCATTCTACCCAGAACGCAGTTTGAGCTCTTCAGGGATCCGGAAACCAGCACGGTGGGTATGATCAGTCACTACAGAAACTAACTGGTAAGGAAGAAGTCCACCCTAAATTATTGGAGCTTTAGGCAAAAGCTGGTGGGTATTGGCAGCCATCAATATCCTAATCAGTGCATCTCTCGGGAGCTTGTGAGACCTTTAAAGTGATAATAAAATTTCCCTTTTAAAAATAAATAAATAACAAACCCGTCATGCTTGCCTCCACAGAGTGGCCCCGAACATCCTCTTCCGCTCTCGCGGCTCCTCCCCACATTAGATAACCCCCTCTGGGAAGCTCTCTCCTGAGGGGGTTACCTTGCGGGCATGCTCCTGAGTCATACACTCTGTGTCTATGGATGCCCCCCCCCTCCCCCCTCTGGACTTAACAAGATCCATACTAAATAGAACGTAGAAAAGGTTATGTTAACCTCAGTTTGATTGGGCTCCACACCCTCAAAAAAATTATAATTTTCTCCAATCATTACAAATTTATATTATAATACGATTGGTACTTGTCAGAACCCGTAAAACTACAGTGTTGATATGCAGAAACTTGTTTTTATTGTTTGTAGGTTGCTCAGATTGAGGCACCTTTCACACTACTGCGACTTCAAAGTTGTGTGATTTTACTGCGATTTCAGGGAATGCTTGTGTAAGTGGCATCAAAATCGGACCAAAGTAGTACAGGAACTACCTTGAGGTCGAAACGACTTAAAGTCGTACTAATATGAATGGTTGTCATTGGAAATCATGAGAAACGACTTGTAATGCTACTTTGCCATCACATATTGTGGGACAAGTCGTATAAGTGTGAAAGGCGTAGGCCTAGGCTCGGTTCACACTTGTGCGATGCGGGAACCTTGCGAATCCACTGCGGGTTCCTGCATCGCACCCAACTTGCACGGCAGTTCACACTGCCATATGTGAACTGCTGGGGAGTGTCATTATATGTTAACGACACCCTCAATGTCAGCTTGCGTATCGCACTGCATACTGACAGTTCGGACATGAATCGGATCGCATATGTGTGAACAACCAATACGCTCAGATTCTGGTCCGAACAGAAAAAAGGGTCCTGTGCGTGTTTGGACCGAATGCAGTGTGAAATCAGCCGTACAATCTGTATGGCTGAAATCGCATTGCACAGACATCTCATGTGTTGTGAACAGCAGTGTGCTGCGAATAGCATGCAATGTCTGGCATCGCACAAGTGCGAACCAGCGCCAAGTGTCATTTGTGGGTAGCTGTAGTATTGAGCGCTCATGCAAGTATGTGTAATAATACTGATGTCATTTGCGAGATGCTAATTTGGTTCCTATGATTGTGTAACCTAGGAACAAGTCTCAGGAAGTGTCCATGTGCTGTCCCTATCAGAGTGGAAACTATGGCAGAATCGTCCTTTTCCAACGCACTTCGTGGATCACTCGGTTCGGAGTAAAAATTTCATTGCTGTTACGCAACTGATTGAGCAGATGAGAGGGGAGGAGGTAAGCAGAGCCCAGTTCAGTGCACCAATCTCATTCTGTTCTGTGAGGGCAGTTTGTTTCTATATTTTAGGTAAATTCAAAAAAAATATTAAGAATTGTAAATACAGTTGACTTCTTTTTTATTTGTTGGTCGCTCCCTGTGGAGTCCTTTTGGATCCTAGGCCTACACTGTACATGGAGCATTGACTTCTGGGAACACTGAGGTTAAACCTTGCTTCTTCCTAACCATAAACCTAATACCCGAGTTATTACTTGCTGTCCAACGTTTGTATATAACCACAGTGACCCCCCACATTCCCTATATGTGGTGGACATCACTGAATTGAAGGGCGCTCAGGTAAGTATTAGTGGGGGCTGCTGCACATAGATAATTAAGATAAAACAAATCTGCCTTTTTTACAACCCCTGTAAGTACTGAAGTTTGTCGGCATTTCAAGGGAGAGCACAATTTTAAATCTTGACATGTTTGGTATCTACTTACTTGACGCAACATTATCTTTTTTATATATTATACCCCACAAAATGGGTATTGTGTTTTGTGTGCGCTAATATGTAAGGGTACTTTTTCCTGAATATTTGCATTTGATTAACGGCTGCACAAAAATTGTTTAACATAAAAATATTGCTCTCTGCTTTCAGAAAATATATAGTGTTTGGGGGGCTTAAGTCATTTTCTAGAAAATAATCTACATATATGTTTAGGGGTTCTAAGTAATTTTCTAGCAAATGTCAGAAAAAAAGCCTGGTCAGCAAATTTATCCTAAGCGGGTCTTTCGATTATTCCACCAACTGCCCTCTAAAAAGAATAAGTTGTTGTACACTTAAAGGGTCACTAAAGTCAGGGATTTTTTTTTTTTTAAATAACAAACATGTGATACTTACCTCCACTGTGCAGTTCGTTTTGCACAGAGTGGCCCGGAAACCTGTCTTCTGGGGTCCCTCGGCGGCTGTCTGGGCTCCTCCTCGCAAAAGCTTTCCTTCTTCATGCGAGGGCGCTCGCATGGAGGAAAGCTTTTGCGAGCGCGCTCCCGTGATACAGCGGCGGCCATAGCCGCCGACTGTATCACTCGGCTCCGCCCCCCAGCGCGCCGCGTCATCCGCCCTGATTGACAGCAGCGCTAGCCAATGGCTGCGCTGCTATCAATCCGCCCAGCCAATCAACGGTCAGGCTGGGAACCGAAGAGGACGACGTGGACGCGCCCGGGAGATTCGAACGGTCAGGTAAGTACAACGGGGGCTCGGGGGGGGCCGGTGCTGCTAGATGTTTTTTTACCTTCATGCATAGGATGCATGAAGGTAAAAAAACTTGTACCTTTAGAACCCCTTTAACTGTTTGGCAGTCAACAAGTGAACTCTTTGTTTTTTGCAGAACTCTGGGTATTGCTGCTGCCTGACACTTCTGTGTGTGTGTGTTAGCATATCCACCTCTCCCTCCTGGGCACTGTGGGTTTTCCTGCTGACCCCTACTACACAACTATAAAATACAATAGTGATACAGGTGTTGGTGAGAGGAAATAAAGTGCCAAGCAAAGGGAATGCAATGTGCCATGTGTCAAGAGATGGCTGTTTTGAATGTTCTTTAAAGCGGAGGTTCGGCCAAATTTTTCTTTTAAAAGCTTGCAGCTACAAATACGGCAGCGACCGCGATGTCAGCAGCCGAGGCTAAGCAATCTCTTGGTCCTCGGCTGCTTCCGCCGCCATCCTTGGTGAGGGAAATAGGAAGTGAAGCCTTGCAGGTTCACTGCCCAATTCCCTACTGCGCATGCGCGAGGATCGGGGCGCGCCGTCACTGGTCCCCGCTCTCTCCTGGGAACAGTGTTTAGTGTAATAGATTTTTTCCCTGGTCCAATTCCAGGATGCTTTTCTATTCTGCCTCTGATCCAAATCTATGATGATGTGAATGCATGCATGCAAAAAGAATCACACTGAGACACACTGGTTCAGTGCAAGCTCTTCCTCATCAACATGATGCCCTTTTTCAGGTTACAGCTCTTTATAGTAAAAGTGACATAAGCAAACGTCATCACACATGTGTGTATATGATTGGTTCATCCATGTATGGTCTTTTTCCTGTCGACATCTGTTTATTGCCACGAGGCTGCCTTCCAAAGCTTTACAGCCATTTTCTTTGCACGGTGGGCAGGGTAGGAAAAGGAGGGGGTAAGAAGTGGGGAGTAGAAGAGACATACGTTTCTATATAATATTAACAAGAGAGAAAATAAATAATACAAATAATAAAGAAGAAAAGAGAATAACAATATTTGAGTGTTTTAGAGAGAAAAAACAGACATAAAATAATCTTTCTATCAACTCCATCACAACCGTATGGTTTTAAAAGGAAAAATTAAGTAAAAAGGTCTGCTTAAGTGCCATTCCACTGACTCTGCACACTTTCCTTCTCTTCAGTTGTCATGTGGGTAGGTACAGCTGCAGAAAACAGAAGTGCATTGAAATTGAAGTTCATTAATGCACGGCAAGTCTGGTGGGCAGCCAATCTGATTGGGCACACTCACAGGATTTACAGCGATTAGTAGTAGCAGTAGGTCTCAGATGTGCCAACAGCTCCTGTCTCGAGAAACGGAATGTGGCCTGGCCGGTCTGTACCCAAGTGGGGAGGCTTCCAGAATGGATGGCATGTCCCTGCACTATCCCTACTTATCTGGAACATCTCCCTGACAGATGGGTGACCTATCCCTACTTCATCCACATGCAAAATGCATGCCAAACCCGGGAGCCAGGTGCTTAGTCTTTGCCTGACCCAAGATGGACACCAAGTCATAGGATGGCAGCATTCGATTGGATGCTGCCCCTCTGTGACTGGGGAGATCAGAGGAACTAGGTTCCTCTTGGCTTCCTCCTCCACCACTTGCATTGCTGCTGCGGATGAGCGCCACCTGCAGTTGGGAAAAAAGATTGCACTCTCCTTCAATCAGCCACTTCATTGTGGTAACTCCAAGTTTCCAAAACGTACACAGGTCTTATGCTGCGTACACACAATCACTTGTTGTGATGTAAAAAAACTTTGTTTTATCTCACGAAACAAAACAATGTTTTTCAAACTTCATTT
The DNA here is from genome assembly GCA_029574335.1 of Rana kukunoris. NCBI lineage: Eukaryota > Metazoa > Chordata > Amphibia > Anura > Ranidae > Rana > Rana kukunoris. Next base: position 116,654,858 of record CM056059.1, on the reverse strand, counting down.
TAAAAAACGATGTTGCCTACACACCATCGTTTTCTGAAAATGCTCTTGCAAAGCGCGGTTACGTACACCACGTTCTAGGGCACTCTGTTCCATTGAAGCTCCCGTCTCATAACTTGCTTCTGAGCATGCGCGGGTTTAAAAGCGTTGTTTTAAACGTCGTTTTGCCCATACACGATCATTTTTTATGACACAAAAAACGACATTCTGAAAAACCACATTAAAAATTCAAGAACGTTCGAATTTTTTTTTTTGGTCGTTTTTTCAGAAGACATAAAACAACGTTTTGCCCACACACGATCATTTTAAATGACGTTTTTTAAAACGTCGTTTTATTTCATCACAAAAAACGACCGTGTGTACGCGGCATCAGGATATCCAGCCCATGTGTCAATGGAGTGGCCAGTCTTCAAGTACCAGTGCTGCCACGTGGGAGGAAACGAAAAGAGGAATATGTTCTGCTGGTGGGGCCAACGTTAAAGTGAACAAGGTCTTTGTCCTGCATAGGTGGATGTGACATCCCAAAGATGGACAGTGTGTGTTTTTGGCCCTTTTGATTACATTTTTTTTATGCAGTTTACTTTTTTCTTTTTTGTAGGATTTATACGAAGTAAAGGGCACAATTGTTGGGTTTGGTATAGGATTTGACAGCATCCATCTGCCAGCAGGGTCCTATTTGTTCTGTTTTCTGTCTTCAAGGTGAATGAGGAAGGAAATTGTTCTCAATTTGCTGTTTTTGTGTTTGACAATAAAAAAGCCCTGTTGTGTCTGCCCTTTGTATTGGGGTAGCACTTAAGTTGTAAAAATGTTTCGACAACACTGTTTGGGTTTGGTATTGTTCAGGAAGTAAATTCAGTTTTCTTGTATATAGGCTGTTGAATTTAGAAGCTCTAATAAATTTGTCCTGTGAAATATCTTGCTCTTGTCTGTGGCTTTGGCAACAGAAAAAAAACTAGCTCTAAGAAAAAACTGAGACAAGCTTCATTGTTTTCTAGTGTCCTTATCAGACTGATGTCTTTTCTGAAGCTCTGCTGAGTTTAATGACTTACCTTTTTATTATTCTTTTGTATCTTTTTTTTCTTTTCGGTTATTTTTTATTTTTTCAATCTAGAGTAGTCTCTACATAGCTGCTGGAGCTTTGTCTCCTTGAATGCAGCTCCTCAGCCTGGTCATCCTGGACTGGATGTTGCAGGAAGAGCCTGAAGGCGACCTTTTGGGCACTGGGATCCATGTAGGGCTCTTTGCATGCCCTGTTCTGGTAGGTTATCTGCAGAGAGCTTTCTATGTTCCGAGCCATTAGCATTGCATCAGTTCTCGTCGTCCTGTCTCCAAAGTCATGCAGAGCATTGGGAGCTTCTTCAGTTAATTTATTCCCAGCTCCTGTGGTTTTTGCCACAGAAAAGGGTAAGTGCTGTGGGAATGGAAGCTGACATCATTTGCTGTGTGGAGCGTCTATTCTGTTGCTCCTACTTAAAAAGAGCGCCCTGAAACTCCAATCTCTGATCTATTCCTGCTGCTCACAGGGTCTTTGTCATCTCTGACCATCAAACCTTGCTGTTGGCTGGATGGGCTTATTTTCTCGGAGACAAGGTGCAGGCACTCAACCACGTCCCAACCAAACCACACCGAACAGTGAGTGTGGCCAAGTTGCAGTGGGAGGATTTTAGAGGCAATAAATAACAGTGGTGTGCTACATGCAGGGTTCAGGGGTGCGCTATGCACAGTGTGCAGGAAGCAGCTCTCTCACAGGCTGTTCACATCTCACTTCCACCCTTCCCCTGGGTGCAAGGGCCACGTGAAATGGCCTGGATGACCCACGGGCCTTGTCTTTGACACATGTGGCCTAAGGTTACAAAGACCAAGACTTTGCAACTGCTTTTTCCAGTCATTTCTCCATGGAATTTCCAATAGCGGGGATGCGCTTTCCCTCTGCCCGGGTTCTAGGCACTTGATTGGATAGATTAATAGCGTCAGTCAAATCCAATGACGCGGGTGGGGCTGAGTTTACCATCATAGGTGTGCGCAGCCTAATGCATTCCAAATCTCAAACACGCATGCCTTTCCCTGCATTCTCAGCAGCATTGGACAGCGAATGAATGTGCTGAGTGACATACTGTTAATTCACAAACTGAAGCATGGTAAACATTGTTTACTGTGCTTCATTTATGAATGCACACAGTGAGTGTCTTCTAGAAAAGGGGCTGTTAAATTACATATTTACTAGCCCCTTGCCCTACTCTCCATTCTAAAACATCCCCTGTAGCAAACTAAGGGAGAGGATAGGGAATTCAGCAGCACTGTGGGACTAACATTGGGTAAAGTCCAGGCAATAGGAGGACTCTTCACACACAGTGATTAGGTTGTGCCTAGGCACACCTGGCACACCCCCTGTGCTTGCCTTTGTTTACCATCCTGGCTTTATGGTTGCTGGCTTTAACAGCATGTCGGCTAAAGCCCAGGTTCTGAGGGACAGACATCTGAGTTTTTTTTTTTTAACTGAAAGCTAGCCAGTGTTGACCACCACTTTTGCCATTTCAGTGTCGGAACGGGTTGGCCTGTTCCTGGAAGGTCTTTTTTATTGGTTCTACATAGAGACAAGGTGGTGTTGAGGTTCAGGACATTTTTCTTGGTAGTTTCTGTCTTTCAACTCAACCAAGAAGTAAATCTTCTGTCCCGTTCACTAAAATAAAATTTCCCTCTATTGTCTAGGTGTTTTTTTTGGTCTGTGAGTGTCTTTCAACCATTGCTTCTTTGACAAAAAGTGGACTCTCCTTATTTACTAATCTGGATGGATCTATTCATATGGGTGGGTGGTCAGGGGGCAGTAAAAGGAGGTGGAGTGTCAGTTTTATCTGCCCCGACAAAAACATGGGCTGTACCCATATAGGAGCCCCCTGTTGTGTGTAGTGTGCACTAATTCCACCCGTTCAAGTGCATGGGGGGTAATGACACAACCGCCCTGCACATTCATGCAATGCAGCTGCGCCGCCATGGTAAGGGATTTTAATGGTTAAAACAGGTGGTGAGGACGTGTCCTCTGGTACCAGCTTTGGGCGTAATGTTCATTCAGCGGCTCTTTGAGATACAGGTAGACCCTAGTGGTCCAGTTTAGTGTTTTGTTGCTCACCATTCAGCTGGACTGCTTCTGGTTGTCCTTGCAGTCTCTGAAGTTGTGTGTTTCTCCATGAATAAGAAAATGCTGTTCTAATCTTGGGCCTGTTGGCAATGGTTTGTGTTGTCACCCCTCAGTTGGGCACCTTTTTGGATGTCCTAAATGTGAAGGGGGTTTGCCATTCCCTTAAATGGATGAGGATATTTTTGTGTAGTCGCCATGAAATTTTCTTGAAGTTCATTGAGGGAAACAAGTTCCATCCCTGTGTGTTTTTGATCTTGCTTGTTCTGCTCTGTTACAAAATAAAGGCACACTGGTAATGCAAAGGGTAATCCTAGGCTGGCCTACAGTTTTGTGTCTAGTAGGCTCTAAAAAAGTATTTTAAGGTAAGTACAAAAAAAAAAAAAAACCTCCTTCTACTTCGCTGTTGATCTGTATATGAGCTATTCCAGAGCTGGCAAAACTATTTTTCATCAGTGCCGTTTGATAGACTTAAATTCACCCTCTTGTTAAAACCGTGAATGTAGACGTTTTACAGCTTAGCTGATCTTGCGCACTTAGTGGGGTAATATGGGGTCTTTGTTGGAACCATAATAGATAAATGTATTTTCCTGTTAACCATCTGTGTGCCCGTTTATTGATTGGCACAGGAGCTGTTCATAAAAGCTCTTCAGCCGCCAGACATGTTCATGGAGGTCACATAATAAAGCTGTGATTCTAGTCTAAAAGCATTGCTTTTCATTTGTACTTGTGGTAACTTTCTATGCATCATTATGTGCACAGGAAAGCAAAAACACTTTCATCTTTTACGTGTGCTTTTGTTTTTTAGGGGGGGGGGAATCCCAGTTCGAGTGGGGTAAGAAAGAAAGTTACCGCTCCAGGTGGATTGTGTTTGGATGATCAGTATGGTCTCAGGAGATCAAGGGTGCTGGCAATGCACAAGGCAACAAATGGAAAAAGAAAATATGGACAGCCGCACTCCAAAAAACCTTGATGGTTGTCTTTATTTAAAAAAAAGGAAAAATGCACTACAAGTCACAGCACACAACATGGGAGTAAAACACTGACGCGTCAGTTTTTACTCCCATGTTGTGTGCTGTGACTTGTAGTGCATTTTTCCTTTTTTTTTAAATAAAGACCACATCAAGGTTTTTTGGAGTGCGGCTGTCCATATTTTCTTTTTCCATTCGAGTGGGGTAACCTTTATACCAAATACAATCGTAGCTAGCTCCAAATGTTTAACAACAAAAAATATAATTGGCGCAAAGGACGGGCAACATAGATGAGGCTCTGATTAAAAATTCTTTGAACAGTTTTTTTTGATGAGTCCACAAAAAGGTAATCCATAATCAAACTGCCCTTTGTGGCTGCTTTGTCTTGTAGCAAGAAGCCACTCTAGAGAATGCAGAGGGAGAGAGGGCGACTCAAGGGCCTTCTAAGTGTAGCAGAGCAATAACTTTAATTTGGGTAAAGCAATGTTACTCACAAATGGAGCTAAAAGACAAGCCTCTAAGGCTGTAAAGTAATCCGCTGGATCATGCCTCCTGGTTCTGGGCCGACAAAAGTAGAAGAGCTGGGTCCCAGCTGTCACGGTGCACCAATGGTGCACCGTGCTTCCTGGATCCTGTTGAATGCACTGTCCGGCGGACGTAACGCCATGGACCATTCACACCAGAAACTGCAAGTATCCCCATGTTTTACCCTTGTTGATGCGTTTTTCTAACTGCTTTTGTCCAGTGAGGTCACTGTAACAGAATGGCCCGTGACACCCAGAGACGTTGGAAGGATGAGAGATACTCTTGTGCCAGCAGCACCAAAAACTCTTGGGTCGAAATCCACCCTGTGCCCTTTTGGGTATAGGGTGGCTAATAGTGAATCATAATTCATATTACATGAGATGGGACATTAATAATACTTCATATTGCAGGACTGAGATATCACAAGGAGTCATGATGACATGACCAGGTCAGCCAGTGAGTCATACCTTTTGTATAATTGGCTATTGAAACGTTAAGTGAGGTTGGCTCTTCAATGTGTGGACACATGCTTTTGAAAGGTGTTAATTCAGGTCTACAAGACCAGAGTGAGTCATACCTTTGTATAATATGCTATTGAAATACATGAAGGTGTTAGCTATTCACTGTAAAGACCTTCCGTTGAAGGTGTGGATTACACCCACTCTCACTGCCATTGTGTGATAAAGATGCGGTGCCGACCGGCCTTAGCTTACCTGAATGCCTTTTAGAGTGTGATTGAAGCCCCCCATGGTGTGAAGGGGGGTGGAGACTACATTGTCCTGTGAATAACTGTATTATGTTGTACTGTATATAAGAAGCTGAGAAATTACTAATAAATTGTCATATCTTTGGATTCAAGAACGGAGCTCTGTCTCGTTTTATTCTGGGAAAAGATATGGATCGTGTATGCAATATTGTCGCAGTGTGTCAGATAAGCTTGTCGTGGTTGGATGGAAGGTTGTAAGCGGTGGTAACCGTTACAGTCACTTTCTCCTTTTGTTCCTTGGGCTTCTGTGTGCACTGTAATGCTTTGCAATGTGTTTCTCTAATGCGTTTTTTTGCGCATTTGCTGTGTGGAAAACGGCAGCATGCTTTACTTTTCTGCACTGCACCCAAAGAAGATGGCAGCATTTCTGAATCATGTCCAGATATGACGGCTTCTTTGCATGATGGATCTTTTTTTTTTTTTTTTCTTTCAATAATTTTTATTGGTATTGAAATAGTATACAAACAATGTACAAAGCAGTGTTATAGCATAGGTATATAATGTGACAATAGATAGCAGATGAATTATATGATATAATATAGTTTTCAGTATATCATTAATAATAGGGTTGTCCCGATGCCTCTTTTTTAGGACCGAGTACAAGTACCTATACTTTTTTCCATGTACTCGCCGATACCGAATACCGATACTTTTTTTAATGTGTCCCCAAATGCAGCCATGTCCCCCCACATATTGCAGCCATGTCCTGTCCCCCACATATTGCAGCCATGTCCTGTCCCCCACATATTGCAGCCATGTCCTGTCCCCCCACATATTGCAGCCATGTCCTGTCCCCCCACATATTGCAGCCATGTCCTGTCCCCCCACATATTGCAGCCATGTCCTGTCCCCCCACATATTGCAGCCATGTCCTGTCCCCCCACATATTGCAGCCATGTCCTGTCCCCCCACATATTGCAGCCATGTCCCCCACATATTGCAGCCATGTCCCCCACATATTGCAGCCATGTCCCCCACATATTGCAGCCATGTCATGTCCCCCACATATTGCAGGCATGTCATGTCCCCCACATATTGCAGGCATGTCATGTCCCCCACATATTGCAGCCATGTCCTGTCCCCCATACCTTTTAGTACCGTAGATGATGCCGCATACCGCCGTGTATTGTAATCGCCGCATTACAGGCACCTGTTTGAATTCTCAATGGCCGCCGCGTATAGACACTCCCCTTCTCGGGATTGGACGCATCCGTCCAATCCCGAGCAAGGGGCACTGTCTATACACACGGCTCAGTGCATAGACACTCCCCCTTGCTCGGGATTGGACAGATTCGTTCAATCCCGAGAAGGGGAGTGTCTATACGCGGCGGGCATTAAGAATTCAAACAGGTGCCTGTAATGCGGCGATTACAATACACAGCGGTATGCGGCGGCGGCTTTGTGATATGCGGTGGCGGCGGGAAGTATTCTATTTAGGCATCTGGGGTACAAGTACTCCCGCAAATACTCGGTATCGGTCCCGACACCGATACTAGTATCGGGACAACCCTAATTAATAACAAGAAAATAAAATACAGAGAGAGTGCCTGTATTAGAAATGTTGCGTATTAATGTTGTAAGAATATAAACAAATAGTAACCCATCCGAAGGGATAGTTAATATAGATCAGTGTTTTTCAACTCCAGTCCTCAAGGCACACCAACAGGTCAAGTTTTCAGGATTTCCCTCAGATGAAATGGCTGTGGTGATTACTAAGGCAGTGAAACTGATCAAATCACCTGTGCAAAATAATGGAAAGACTGAAAACATGACCTGTTGGTGTGCCTTGAGGACTGGAGTTGAAAAACACTGATATAGATCATATACAAGGAATCGTCAGTATTCTAAATTAAATGACCATGTAGTCAATTATAAATAATAATAATGCATGATAGATCTTGAGCTTTCATTTTCGGATGGCGTTTCGGCCTTGTCACTCTTGGAATCTTCTGCTGATATGTACTGTAGATTATTATATTTAAAATCTTCGTAATTTCACATTGAGGAACATTATTCTGAAATTGTTCTACAATGTTTAGGCGCAGCTCTTCACATGGATCAAACAAGCTTTATTGAGGGAAAAAACCTGAAAGGAAAACATCCATACGAGGCAGTGGTTGGAGAATAAACTTCAATAAGGCACAGATAATTCATCCTCAAAAGATTAACTCCGTAATGAAGCAGCAAGTGTATCTGAAGAGTGAAGTTATTCCAAACATCAATGGTTTATTTAAAATGAGGGGTTCACATTTACACAAAATCAAACAAGCTTGTCTCTAAAAATTGATGTGCCATGAAGAGACAGCACTGTTGGCTGCACCGATAGGTTGCACTGATGGGAACTGATCAGGAGGCACTGTTGTGGCTGCAGGGGGTGCGTAGACCGCACGAGGACGTTCATGTATGCAATTTAAGCCCATGCTGTAGCCATCTTTCGACTATAGTGTGGGCATAAAGTGTCTAGAAACATACATCTATATTATATCTGAATAAAGGACACCAAGGACAGGCTGAAATATGTATTCAATTACAAACTTCTGATACAATGGTGATCTTGGGGGTCAAAAGGTCAATCAATTTATAGATCTTGGGGTCAAAAGGTCAATCCATTTATATATCTTGGGGTCAAGAGGTCAATCAATATTTTAGGTCTTGGGGGGGCCAATCTATTTTTTAGACCGGGGGGGGGGGTTAAGAGTTCAATCAATTTTTTTAAGATCTTGGGGGTCAAAAGGTCAATCTATTTTTAGATCTTGGGGGTTAAAAGGTCAATCTATTTTTAGATCTTGGGGGTCAAAAGGTCAATCTATTTTTAGATCTTGGGGGATCAAAAGGTCAATCTATTTTTAGATCTTGGGGGATCAAAAGGTCAATAAATTTTTAGATCTTGGGGGATCAAAAGGTCAATCTATTTTTAGATTTTGGGGGGTCAAAAGGTTAATCTACTTTTAGATTTTGGGGGGTCAAAAGGTCAATCTATTTTTTTTTTAAATCTGGGGGGGGGGGGGGGTTAAAGGGTCAATCTATTTTTAGATTTTGGGGGATCAAAAGGTCAATCTATTTTTCAAGAGTTCCATCAAGTCAAGTTTTCTGTAGATAAAAACAAACTGTGCAGTTTTGTTAAAAGTTAAATAATGTCCTTGCTAAAGGTGTAGGCCATTTACATGTCTCCTGAAGCCTGATTAAAAAAACTCCCAGAGATTGCATCATCCCGTCCTCCCATGTTGCTAGGACACCACAGCTGTTAGACTCGCCTAAAAAAACTCCTCCACTGCAGCTGCAGTGTGAGAGCCTGAGTGCTTTCACACTGGAGAGGTGCGCTTGCGGAACGTTAGAAAAAGTCCTGCAAGCAGCAACCTTGGAGCGGTTTAAGAATGGTGTAAACGCAGCTCCTCCACCGCCCCTGCCTATTGAAATGAATGGGCTAACGCGGCCCGCTGGAAGTGCGAAAGGGGTCCTATCTATTTAGATCTTGAGGTCAAGAGGTCAATCTATTTTTAGATCTTGGGGTCAAGAGGTCAATCTATTTTTAGATCTTGGGGTCAAGAGGTCAATCTATTTTTAGATTGGGGGGGGGGGGGGTCAAAAGGTCAATCTATTTTTAGATCTTGGGGGGGTCAAAAGGTCAATCTATTTTTAGATCTTGGGGTCAAAAGGTCAATCTATTTTTAGATTGGGGGGGGGGGGGTCAAAAGGTCAATCTATTTTTAGATATTGAGGATAAAAACAAAGGGCCAGATTCAGGTACATATGCACATTATTGGACCGGCGTAGCGCACCGCCTTTACGTTAGACTTGCGCAATGTAGCCGCGTAATCATCCTATTCTCATAGCTTTTGCGCAGAAAATTGCGCATGCGTAACGTTATTTCAGAGGCGTAAGGCGGAGTAATACAAATTGGGAAGGACGTGGGCGTGTTACATTGAAATGAGCCGTGACCCCATGCAAATGAAGGGCCGGCCGGCTCGCGCATGCGCGCTTGAAGCAGACCATGGTCAGCACTTCTGTGCGCATGCTCACAACTCGGGAACGGCGCAATCAGTGAAACTTGGAAGTGGACAAGGGCAACTTAGTGAACTACGCAAACAGCATAAATAGACACACACAAACACACTTCCTTTGCAAAAGTACATCCCTTTGTATCCCTTCCTATACAGCAAGGTGCTTTTGTTTATTAGCGTTTGTTTGTTTGTGACGTGTCTTTGAGATATTTGGGGACTGTTTTGCAGAGTGATTTTTGTCTTTTATGTGTTTTCTTTGTTGTTATTTTGTTTAAATTATATTTTTGCTGGGCATTTTTTATTTTTGCTCGTCATTTATTTTATTTTTTTGGTTCTGTTTGTGTATGATTTTGGAATGTGGGGGTGATATTCCTGCGGGAAAAGGGGTGTCACCCTCATTTGTGGTGGAGAAGTGATCCCCAGGTCTGTGTGAATGGTGTATGAATGTACAGTGACATAATTGGAGCCGTGGCATGGCGTTGCTGCTCACAAGTCCTGCATGGTGGGCTTGTGCCAATCCAATGTGATGAGGATGTGATGTGTCTGTGCTAGGGACCACAGTGGTGTGCATGCATGCATTCTCATTGTGCCATGATTAATGTGTGTGTTTAACGTGCAAAGATGCATATGTGAGCTGTCATGAGATGGGGTCCCAGTGCATATGCAGAGTCACCTTGAAGGGAAAAGACAGGAGGATGTTAGTAGTGCATGTGCCCCTTGTGATTTCAGCATCATGGGGGGGGCCCAGTCATGCCTGCCACCCATGTCACTCACCAACCAGCCAGCTGTCCCCATACATGTTCTGTTCGAAATCTGTGGGGATGGGGCTATGATTGTATATGTAGCTGTCATGGGTGTTATGGGTGTCATGGGTGGGGTCATGTGTTGGGCTGCTGATGTTCTCCTGCAGGGTTGTGGTTAATTCCATGATGGCATGAGGGGTGAATCTGAAGATGCGAGACACCTCAGAATCACTCATGCCATAGATGTCTATGCATGTGTGATATATCCTCTCCCGTGAAGAGTGACGAGCTTGTATCAGATAAGAATATTGTATTAGATTAGATTAAATTGTAAAGTTTATATAAGCAAATAAAAAAAAATAAAAAAAACATCTCCCGTGCCCTCCTCAGTGCCCTCCTCAGTGCCCTCATCCTTCTTTGATCATCTAAAGTCAGTAGTATAGCTATGAGCATGGATGCCACTGGCATGTTGGCATACAGATTGTTGTGCAACACGTGTGACTGCTGAGCTCCTCACTAACAGTGTTGCTTTATCTGACATGTAGACTTTTTTTCTCTTTTTAGACCAGCTTTTATATGGTCTAATTTTAGACAGGACATTTTGCTGTTGCGCACACTGCGTAGCCTGCGCTGCCCCAACGTTCTTTTGTGGATCCCCGTAAGTCCCTCATTAGCATATTTGACTAGCAAATCAATGATGTGTCTAGCGCAGTTTTGCGCGGACGGATGCGCCTGTCTAACGAAATTACGCGGGACCAAAAAAAGTAGATTTCTTGCGTATCTCGTTTTGGGGATGCCGTGCATCGAAACGCACGCGCACATTTAGACTTACGCACGCGCATCTCCTGTTGCACAGGCGTAATCGCTCTGTGAATCTGGGCCAAACTGTGCAGTTTTGATAAAAGTTAAATAATGTCCTTGCTAAAGGTGTAGGCCAAGCAACTTTGGAGCGGTTTAAGAACGGTGTAAACACTGCTCCTCCACCGCCCCTGCCTATTGAAATGAATCCGAATAGGGTCTTATCTATTTTTAGATCTTGTGGTCAAGAGGTCAATCTATTTTTAGATCATTATACACCAGTAAGGCTCCATAAATTCTCTACAGAAACTCCAGAATGTTGCTGGAGATGTGGGATAGAACGTGGAACCTTAGGGCATATGTTCTGGTCCTGTGAAAAAATGCGGCAATACTGGTTAGAGATTCGGAGAATCTCTTAAAGATTCACGGAATTCTGGATACCAAATGATCCGGCCCTTTTTCTGCTCCATTGTTCACAGATTCCGGTGCAGATTTATAAAAGATTAGTGTTATGTCATCTAATTCAGCTAAAATGGGGGTAAGCCTGCGGTGGAGAGATTCTAGACCACCCTCCTTTGCATGTTGGCTCAACAGAGTACGAGATCTAGGAGCCATGGAAGACTTAGTCCTCTCAGCTCAAAATAAGAGAGAACAACATATTCAAACATAGGATGGAATCTATTTATGTATTCGGAAGAAGGGAAGTGGAGACAGACGAGGAGTGGAGATACCCCAGTACGAGATGTGTACATGCACAGGAGACCAAATGGAAGTCTGATCCATTCATCTTTTCTTGGGGGGGGGGGGGGGGGCGGCGGAGTTTTTTTTGGGGGGGGGGAGGGGGAGGGTGGGGGAAGAAAGGAAGAAAAGGGGGAAGGAGGAATAGAGAAATAGAAAAGCCGTTGATAGATATCCTTTGCCTTTGAGAATAAGGTAAAAGATGAAAGAGAAATAAATGTAAATATAGGTGAATATATATATTGTGAAATAAGATGAAGCACTATGTTAATCTAAGGGTATTTATAATATGTGTGTGTGTATATATATATATATATATATATATATATATATATATATATATATATATATATATATAATATATATTTTTTTTTTTTTTCATTCTGTTTTGTTATCTGGATAATTCCTTCTTTTTGGATATAAAATAAAAGATATAAATTTGAAAAAAACTAAATAAAATGTAGACTGCAGCAAATAGTATACTTCTAAAGTGTAAATATTTACAAGTTTAATCTATACACATAAAAATAGAGCAGGTTATGTGGCAAGTAAAAAAAAAAAAGTAATATGGTCGCACTGCATAAGAAAGCTCAGGAGGTGCCATAGCTAATATATCAGGATAACTCATATAGTGCATATATTGATGTGTACAAAAGTCCAGGCATATAATTCACCATCCAAATTTGAGAAAAAATATCAAGACACAAAGGAATTGGTCAATAAAATCTTAAAATTAGGGAAAATCCCCCAGAACATGTTCTCTGAAAGCAGAGGCCTTGTAGAATAAAATTATAAGATAGTAGTTTCATTTTTTGTTACATGATTGTTTCTAAAACTTTTTTTTTTTAACTAAAATGAATTTTAGTGCACGCAAACATAGAATACAAAATTGTTTGGTAAAATATAATAGGTGAGGTTGTGTCACGTAAAATGGATACCTAACATGTTGAATCCTAAAATTGTGTTCACCAGTGATATTGTAACAAACACTGGTACCCAAGAAACTTCATAGGCAACGCTTTAAAGGCCTTTACAGCTCATCAGTTCAGAGTTGACTATGAACTCTGGCGCTAGAATTATTGCTCTCACTTCGACTTCGATACCTCACATGTGGTTTGATCGTGATTTACATACACGTGCGCACCCTGGGTATGCTTTTGCATTTGTGAGTGTGTACATGGCAATAAACTTGTATTTGTTTTTAATACATTTTATTTACTGGTTTATTTCTTTAACTTTATTGCTATCACAAGGGGTTACCAAACCCCAGTGTGATGGTATCGGGCAGGTGACCAATATGCTTTATGAAGACATTAGGTGTATAATAAACCCCAATGTCTTCCCTGCATCCAAAGTATCTAACCAAGCAGAGACCTGCTCAGTTACATGATTCCCTTTCTTTCTTAGTCAGTCAATAATGGCTCTGCATTAGGAAGTGACAATTTCATTGTAATTTTTCATTCTGGGCAGAAAAGATCAAGGCATGGATATTCCTGTCTCCTCCCGCCCACAGTTTTAAAGCACTGTGATGATGTGGTCATGGGCTCCTGAGCAAAGTGTTACCCACAGAACCACATAGGGAGGGTGCTGCACTGTGAAAGTGATTGACGGCTATACAGCTGCCAGATCGCTTTAATTTTGCAACTGGGAATCGGCTGAGGACAACAAAAAAGCTTATGGCTACTTTCGCAGCCATCAAATATCTAAAGATTTTGGTTAAAGGGAAATATATTTTTTTTGTCAATTTTATTTGTGTTTTGCTACATGGGTGAATGTTCTGGGAAAACATCATTTGACGGAACGTTGATTGAGTCATGTCGACAAGAGCTGTCTTTCACTTTTTAGCAGTTGCCATTTGGAAAAGTAGTTTGAGACTTATGGGCAAGGTGTTAGTTACATGGGGCTTCTATCTGGAGCTTTTTTTGTACTTTTAGAAATCCCTTTTGGAGCAATCTACTGGATCTTCTAATACCATTTCCTGTGGAAGACTTTTTTTTGCATTGCCAGAGCTTTTGCAGTAAAGAACCCTCTTCATATGCAGTTGTAAGTGGTGCTCTTGCATCTTTGTGGAAACCATAGACCCTGTCACCAACAAAAAAAATAAAATAAAAAAAAATATATTGAATGCTTGCAGCATTTTTTCTTTTCATTAAAGTTATTGACTTGCAATGTGCCTCTGAACTTCCTATGGAATTTAACAAATTACTTAGCAAGATCCCCGTCATTACTTGTCACAGGGATCTTGTAGCAACTGGGGGATTAAGCATGTTTGTGAACCTTAGTTTTTTGGTGGGTTTGCGCTTTACAAGTAAAATCTGATTGAACGATCTTGTTTTCTAATTCTCCATTTATATGACTGTGATGTAAAATATGCATTACTGTAAAATGTTAAAAGAAAACGTTAAACCATTACAACTAGAATTCAGAACAGAATATCAAATATTGAGTTCTGAGTTTTTTTGGGCAGGGGTCCAAAACTAAGAATATCGTTTTTGTGTGTGTGTGTGTGTAAGTGTGTGTAAAATATTGCTTTGGACGTACTTTAAAACTGTTTTGTACATATATTTTGCAGGATGGTTGCAGTTATGATAAAGAAATGAATACTTTCTTAAATAAAGCTGATGTCCTTCCTTCACACAAGTCTAAGCAAGATAGTCGAGATTGCTCCACTATAACTTCCAAACCTTTAAAGAAGCTGTCTACTCTCAAAAGTAAAACGCGCAAGAATGCCACTTCATTTTCCTTGATTGAAAATGATGAAGATTTCCAGCCACTAAACAAGTCTTCAAAAAGAGTTAAGTCCTGTTCCACTGAATATGAAAATACAGAATCAGTAGGCCAAACCACAGTAAAGGAGGTGAGCTGTGATGCTGAGATTGGTCCTTACCAAGATCTTGCCCTAGATGTGACAGATGAAATGGAAATTGGCAGCTTTTGTGGAATTTCAGATGGACCGGGGTTGATGTCTTCAAAAGATGCAACCAAAGGTGATAGCAGAGCGTCTCCAAATAAGCCTGACTCTGGCTACCACAGTTTCAGTGAAGACACCTCTGATGGTTTACCTAATCTGTTTTATACTCGGTATACACAAGATAGTTATCATTCCGTTTCAGAGTTTGTTGGAAAAGACTCTCACGTCTTAAGCCATATGTTATCATGTGTAAAGCAATTCTTGACTTGTTCTCCTCCTTCATTAAGTGAACTTGATTCTTTAGAGGATGTAGACATTTCTAGGAATAATTTCACAAGCAGAGAATTTCCTTGTGAAAAAGTGAACACTGATACATCAATGGAGGCACATTGCAGTCTACAGGGATCCCACAATCACATAAAGAATTTATTTTCGAGAGAAGGACACGCTGCATCTCCCAAAATGTCTAATTCTACTCCCCAAGAAGAGATTGGTGAAACTGGGCTATCTGCTTCCTCGGCTCAAGAGGATTATCATGTGGAGACGGTAGAGGAACATGGACTTGAAGATCAAGAGGCTCAAAAGGATAGTCATTGGGATGCTCTTTTTGACACCGATCCCAATGAAACTTATGTTGAAAACTTTGACTCTCCTACAAAACCTGGCTGTGCCCATTTCCAAGATCAAGTTGATAGCGAGGAAGATAATGCTGAGAAATATGAAGCGTCTAAAACTTGCAGTCAAACTAAACACAGAAAAGTAAAAATTGGGGAAGTGGATGTCCACAGTGCTAGTTTCAGTAAAGAGAATACTGAAAGTGCTGAGATTGATATAGACATTGAAACTACTCGTACTCGTAGTCCCTACCAAAGCAATGATAATGTAATACATGTGGATAAAGATGGAACAGAGCTAGATTCAGTTCCCGACTATCTCGAGGACAGCTTTGACTTATTTGAAGATGAAAAATTTGCTGAGGTTGATGAACCTAGTTCAAGCAAGGCATTCACAAATATTAACCACAATCATGATTTAACCACCGTTAATTTTAATATGTTTGATCCATCCTTATTAATGGATGAGCATGAAGAACAAGAACCTGAAAACGAGGCTTGTTTGTCCTCCAGGGACTTGAAGCAGGCAGAGGATCAAGAGGAGTTTGGCTCCTGTGAGTTGTTCTCAGTCAATTTTGACCTTGGATTCTCCATTGATGATGATTCTTCAGAAGAAGAGGAAGAGGTACAGCCACAAAATGGAAGTGTAGAAGAAGCCGGACATTTCAAAGTCCCAAGCCCCCCCAAAAGTACTATCAGAGGAGGCATTATGTCAACCCCAGTGACGATTGGGTTTAGAAGTTCTGCCTTGGAAATGGAAACGTCTCTGGGTTCCTCATTTTTTTCACCAGTAATGGAAAAAGTAAAAAACGTCATAACTCCTTGCAATTCTGTGGCTAAACATGATCTGTATACCCACTCGACTCCAGAGTCAGGGCCAAGGAAAATGAATTCACCTTTAATGGATAAGAAAAGATCTGACACAAATCCACCTTTGGCCAAGAATGACCACTCCGTAACGATTAGTACGTACTATATTTTTTTCATTGTTTAATTCCCAAATTTGGGCAACAGCATTTTAATTTCAGAACTGTAAATGTTTGCCTTATAATTGTAGTTAATTAATTCGAGATTTTCCTAGCTTGTGACGGAAAATATTGATTATATGATGACAGGAGGCGAGTATCTATGCATTAATCTTTCTTTATTAATGCTCACAGCAGAATCTATTTCTAGTAACTCAATGTAAAACAAAACTTTTAAAACAGACTACCACTCCCAGCAGTCCATATAACCTTTGGCCACGCCCCTGACAGTGACCTGCATAAAAGGGGCTGTCTGTGAGGGTTCCTGCTCTTTCTTGATGCGATGACTTCTTAGATAGAAACGACACCAAAACGGAGGATCGACGCGCGTCTTCGAAGCTTAGACCGACCGGTCGACATCCGACAGCTTCCGACGGGAAACTAACCACCAACCGTGACCCAACAGGGGTTCCGGAACAAACTGATCCAAAACGAGGGTTCTCAAGTGAGCTGCGTTCCAACGAGAGGACAGGATTCAATCATTCCCCAAACTGGATTATGCGTCTGAAAGACTCAGGTCGGCACTCAGTAACCTGTGAAAATTGAAAACAATCGTAATAGGGAGGGTCGGGAGGGAAGATACTTGCCTCCTGTCATCATATAATCAATATTTTCCGTCACAAGCTAGGAAAATCTCGAATTATATATCAGACAGGAGGCTCATATCTATGCAAGTTCAATGCTAGAAATGTATGCATGTAGATATGATTAAACACAGTACACAGTAACCCTAAGAGAGGACCGACAAGGAGATGTGATCCTGTGGTCTGAAGTAAAACTGACGGAACGTGGTCTCTGAAGACCAATCCGCCGCTCTCAAGAGATCTAAAAGAGAGCCCCCTGATACGACTACCTTGGTAGCCATAGCGCCCCTGGTGGAGTGAGCCCCGAATAAGGTAACATCGATCCCCGCCATCTCCATGGCGGACCTCACCCAGCGTGCCAGGGAGGCAGACGAGACAGGGAGGTGAGGTTTGACATAGGACACAAGAAGCTGAGAAGAGTCCGCGGAACGCAGGGTAGCGGTTTGAGATTCGTATACCTGGAGGCAACGAACAACACAGAGGAGTGGATGAGCAGGAAAGGAAGGATAGAAAACAGAGTGAATACCGGTTTTGGTCCTGCGTACAATGGAAAATTCAACCCCTTGCGGCGAGAATTGACGTCTGGAGATGTCTAGAGCTCTAACGTCTGACACTCTCTTGATAGAAATTAGACATAGGAGGACCGTTAGTTTTATGGATAAAAGTCTCAGAGACAGGTCCGCGTTGTCCCCCCAACTGGCGAACATATCAAGCACCTTGGATACATCCCAGGTCGCTTGGTATCTAGGCCTAGGGGGACGTTGAAACTTCACACCTCTTAAAAGTCTACATACCAGTGGATGTCTGCCAACTGGCAAAGAATCCACGGGGCAGTGATAGGCTTAATAGCTGATCGATAGATGTTAATAGAGCTGTATGATCTACCGGATTCATAAGAATCCGCCAGGAAATTCGCTACTAATGGTACAGGGGCTTGTACGGGATCAACCTGTCGTTGATCACACCAACAAACCCAGCGTTTCCAGGCTGATCGATATGCCGATCTAGTCCTGGGGGCCCAGGCCATGGTGAGGAGATTCTGAGCTGATTCCGAAAGGTATCTCTCCGAGGTTGGTATCCCGAAACCAACCACGCCAGAAGTGGCAGGTTGTGTTCCAGAACCAGGGGGTGAAGATCCCCGCTCGGACTGGTGAGAAGGTGAGGGAAAAGGGGAATCAGCCTGGGGAGGTCTACCGTCATCCCCAGTAACAGAGGGAACCATGGTTGGGTCGGCCACCATGGCGTAATCAATACCACAGTCGCCCCCAGGTTGGTTATTCGTAGGAAAAGTCTGGGGATCATTTGGAAAGGGGGGAACGCGTACTGTGTCCCCTCCGGCCAAGGCTGGCGGAGAGCGTCCACCGCATATGCCTCCGGGTCCGGCCTCCAGCTGAAGAAGCGAGGGAGTTGGTGGTTGAGGCGGGAGGCGAAGAGATCTGTAGACAGCGGTCCCCAGAGCCGCTGCAAGCGAAGAAATATTGACCGATCCAGTCTCCAGTCGCTGGAGTCGCGAAGATATCGCGAGTTCCAGTCTGCTACCGAGTTGGAGACTCCTGGGATGTATTCCGCTATAGGGGTAATGTCGTGGGCTAGATAAAAGTGCCAGAAATCCTTTGCGATATACGCCAGAATTTTGGATTTGGTGCCTCCCAGACGGTTGACATATTGCACCGCCGCCACGTTGTCCATGCGAAACAGAATACAGCATGTGGAAGTATGGGGCATGAAACTCTTGACAGCGAATAAGGCTGCCAAAAGTTCCAGCGCATTGATATGCAGAGAGGTTTCCGTTGCGGACCACGTCCCTCCTGTGGAGGCCGTACCGCATCGGGCGCCCCAGCCCTGTCGACTGGCATCCGATTCTATGACGACGTCCGGGCTGGGGTTGAAGATGGTTTTGCCGTTCCATTCGACGGCGTGGTGAAGCCACCATCTCAGTTCCTCGGTAGTCTCCTGGCAGAGAGGAATCTCGTCTGAGTATTTGAGGCCTTGTCTCAAGTGCATAATTTTGAGCCTCTGAAGGGCCCTGTAATGCAGTGGGACTGGAAAGATGGCCTGGATGGAGGCCGCAAGCAAGCCCACTAGGCGCGCTAGTGTACGGAGGGATAGATGGCCCCTGCGTAGAGCTGCACGAATCTCCTTGCGAATAAGGGCAAGTTTGGTTTTGGGGAGACTGAGGGTGGATTGAACGGTGTTTACCGTAAAGCCCAAGAACTCCATCTGTTGGGATGGGACCAAAATGGACTTTTCGTGATTGATAATAAAGCCCAGCTTTTGTATTAGGGATATAGTCCAAGACATGTGGAGGAGGGCTTGAGTCTTGAAATAGGCCATGATGAGGATGTCGTCCAGATAGATAATCAGACGTACTGCCCTGCTTCTGAGTGCTGCCACCACTGGTTTCATGAGTTTGGTGAAACACCATGGGGCGGACGACAGGCCGAACGGAAGGCAAGTAAACTGCCACATCCTGCCTTTCCACGGGAAACAAAGTAGATGCTGCGATTCCGGGTGTATAGGGACCGTAAGATATGCGTCTTGTAAATCCACCTTCACGAGCCAGTCTCCCGGGTGGAGAAGGTCTCGGAGGAAATGAATTCCCTCCATCTTGAAATGTCGATACTCGACATATTGGTTTAGGTCCCTGAGGTTTATCACCGGACGGTAACCTCCCCCTTTCTTGCGTACCAGGAACAGGTTGCTTATGAAGCCTGGGGAAAAGGGGTCTACTTCTACAATTGCCTGTTTGACCAGCAGGTCTCGTATTTCTTTGTCGATGAGAAGACTGTTTCGTCTTGCAAACCGAATGGGAGGAGGGATTACGTTGAGAAGCGGTGGGGATTGTATGTCTATAGCAAACCCCGCTACGGAGTGTAAAATCCATGCGTCTGCCGTAATCGCAGACCAGGCTAGGGTAAAATACCTCAGACGTCCCCCCACGGGAATGTGATTGAATGTGGTGTAAGGCATACTCACCAGTAGGAGGTCGGGATCGTGGGTAACCGCGTCCACCACGTCCGCGCCAGGGTCTGCCTCGGGGAGAAAAGAAGGGTGCCGGTTGCGCCACCGAGGTGGCATAGGATGGAGCCTGGTATTGATATTGAGAAAAGGGTCTGCCCTGCGGCCTGTAGGAAGTAGAACGGCCTCTATTTCTGCTGGCCCTGTTAAAAACCTTGTTGGTCCCGGTTCTCCTTAAGGAGTTTTGGGCCTTGTCCAGACTGGTGAACAGTCCTACAAATTTGTTTATGTCTTTGATAACCGTGTCACCAAAGAGCAAACCCTCGGCCGATGGGCCAGGCTCGGATTCCGCCAGGTGTGACAACTGGGGATCTAGTCGCATGAGGATCGACCTGCGTCTCTCCACCGAACATGCCGTGTTGGCGGTGCCAGCTAGGCATAGGGCTCTTTGTGCCCAACCCCTAAGCTGCGGGAGGTCAACTGGTTGTCCAGAAGCCGCAGCCTGTTCGGAAAGGTTCAGGATCTTAGTCAGTGGACCCATGAGGTCTAGTACACAGTCTTGTATGGCCCGGAAGGATCGTTCGATGCCCTTCTTCTGAAATTTCCCTGTCTTTAAGAGATATTTCGTTAAGACCGGGTCTACCTCTGGGGTGACCACAACCTTCTTGGGTATGGAGGGTCTGGGGCATTCAGCCCTTAATTTATTACGGCCATTTTTATCTAGAGACTTCCTAGCCCAAAGTTCCACAAACTGTGAAACGTGAGGCAGAGGCGTCCACTCTCCAGAACGCGGGTGAGTAATTGCGTCTGGGTGGAAAAAGGGTTCCCTGAGAGCGTCCAGAAGGACCTCGTCCTGCGTGGCAGGAGTGGCGGCTGTGTCGAGCGCCGTAGCCCCAGCATCTTCAATGTATGACCCGGACTCTGATACATCCGACCCATCAGAAGGGTCAGCCGAGTCCTCCTCTGAAGAGTCATCATATGAGTCCGGTTTAGCCCTTCTAACGCCCTTATACCCCTTATGTGGAATCTCCCTGGGGTCCAGGGGTCGAGATATATCTGGTTGATGCTGGGGGTGGTAGCCCGTGG
Source organism: Rana kukunoris (assembly GCA_029574335.1). Taxonomy (NCBI): domain Eukaryota; kingdom Metazoa; phylum Chordata; class Amphibia; order Anura; family Ranidae; genus Rana; species Rana kukunoris. Next base: position 116,634,008 of record CM056059.1, on the reverse strand, counting down.
TGGGGGCTACCTGTAGCAAATTGTTTACTTCCCCTGCCGGGGAGTCATGTACCACCAGGGTGTGTTTCCTCTAGTGCGAGGCCTTGCCCTTTTTTATGGGTGGTTCACCACTCTGGGGCGGCAATAATGGGGTATTTACAGGTTGCTGGGTCCAGGCAGATGGGGTAGCAGAAGCCAGGTCAGCCTGTATGGACATGTGGATGATGTCCTGTAGTTGTGTTGCACTAAGGGTGTGTGAAATGCCTGCTGAGGGGATGTCCCCACTGGGGGACAGTTGGTTAAGCTCAGCCATGGCAGACACGTGAGGAGATGATAGCAGGGGTCTGCAGGTTAACAGTGTGCACACTGACTATTGGGCAGACAGTATGTGTCAGCAGCGCTAGGGGTGATATTTAAATGGTTGTACTTGATTACCTAACCCCCGCACTATAAGAGGTCAGCAGGCTCCGATCCTATGCTCCCCACCGTCGGCGCTGAATGGTGACGGAGAGGGGAAGAGCCTGAGACCTCCAGCAGCCCGGGAACGAATTCTCGCGAGACTACGACCGCTGGGCGCTGATTGGTAGAACGGGCGAGCGTCGGAAGCTCCGCCCCCCGTACTCGCGCGATTGTCTGAGGGAGAAGGAGGGGAAGATGGCGGCGACGGGACAGAGCGCTCAGTAAAGCGCAAACGGAGGGGAGACGATGCCTGGCGAATCCCGCTGACAGGGGGAGAAAACCCCCCGACCACCGCGCAATTTAGTACAGAGACAGTGTAGAAAAAAGGGGGGGGGCAGTGACGGCGCCGAAGGCAACAGCTGGAGGGCTGAGGGAAACAAAACGAATATACTGTAAAGACACAATAGAGATAAAGGAAGTATATATAAAAAACATAGGAAGACCAATAAAGAAGTAACAGGGGGCAGAAGAAGCCCCCTGTACTCCCAAAATGTAAAAACACTACAAGCAAGGTACTTATCTGTCCGTGAGCAGAAAGAAAGAGGAGGAACCCTCACAGACAGCCCCTTTTATGCAGGTCACTGTCAGGGGCGTGGCCAAAGGTTATATGGACTGCTGGGAGTGGTAGTCTGTTTTAAAAGTTTTGTTTTACATTGAGTTACTAGAAATAGATTCTGCTGTGAGCATTAATAAAGAAAGATTAATGCATAGATATGAGCCTCCTGTCTGATATATAATCCGGGATTAATTCAAAGGCTTTCTGTTCTTTAGATAATACAATGTCCACTGTATTTCTGGACCCCCCTGCCAAAAACATATGTTTGGTAGACACCAGTGCTGGCATCCTATCTCTGCTTCTACAGTGCATTCAAAAAGTATTCACAGCACTTTTTTCAAAATGTTATGTTACAGCCTTTTCCCAAAATTGATTTAATTCAATATTTTCCTCAAAATTCTACAAACCATACCCCATAATGACAAAAAAAGTTTTTTGTTTGAAATCTTTGCAAATTTATAAAAAAAATTAAGCTAGAAAACAAAAAAAATCCCATGTACATAAGTATTTACAGACTTTGGTCAAAACCACTCAAAAAATAAAAACCGCAGAGGTGATCAAATGCCACCAAAAGAAAGCTAAAAAATATAATTTGGGTACAGTGTTGTATGACCGTGGAATTGTCATTCAAAATGCATCAGCGCTGAAAGCTGAAAATTGGTCTAAGCAGGAAGGGGGTAAGGAAGTGGTTAATACAAAGTTCTGCCTCCTGGACCGGCTTCTATGATAGACGGAACACTGGTCCAATGCCGGCCCAGGAGACGGGACTTCCTATTACAGAGGCCGCTGCGTAAACGGGAGATTATCGCTGTATGTAATCTGACGGCACTCATCTGGCCCCCTCCCCGTTCTCTCTGAGGTAGTCCAAATTGCAGTATCGGCGTATAACGCGCACACACACTATTGGCAAACTGATTTGCAGGGTGAGTTGCAGTGAGTGTTATATGCTAATAAATACAGTACTTGCCCCTATACAGCATTGTTTGCCTACAAATGTGTACATTACAAAACCGTAGTTTGGGCAGCTTTGTTTAAAAACATGCCATAAGCCACTATTCACCCAACAGCACTACTTCAACAGCTTCAATGTTGTTAAATCATAAATCATTTCCACTTTTTTATTTTGGGCGTATTAGTACTTTTATGTCTTCTAGAATAGAATAGGACTGTTTGCTTCCAGGTATAAACAAAATAGCGGAGGCCTTTGAAATAATCGCATGTACAAATCGTCTCCTGGGGGTTCATGTGTTATTAGCGCAGCCACAGGGCACGGTGGCGGTTTTGTGTTTAATCATGGCTGCCCTCCACAGCGATGGCTTTTCATGGTTTGTTCTGGGATGTTTGCCATCTCTCCGCAGGCAGCAGCCCCGAGAGTGAGGATGATGTTGTTTTCAGGCGGAAAAGAAAATTGGCAGCAGCAGCTGTCCTCAAGTCACCAGAGGTAAGCGGCATAGCATCTTTTGCCATAATACAGGCCAGAATCTTTAACATACAGGCTTTAATTAGCAATGGACTTATTGCACCTTGTGTTGGTTTTGTTTTAAATCTCTCTTTCTAGTCAGCAAGCAGTGAGAGTGATTTTGATTCCTCGAAATCTAGAGCAAAGAAACGGAGACGGGAGCCCAATACAGTAAGTCTGCCTTTTATATTTAACAAATATATGCTTGTATCTGTGAATGAGTTGTGATTCGGGTTATGTCAAAATACTTAACGGGGTTGTAAAGGTAAAAAAAAAAAAAATCCCTAAATAGCTTCCTTTACCTTAGTGAAGTCCTCCTCCACTTACCTCATCCTTCCATTTTGCTTTTAAATGTCCTTATTTCTTCTGAGAAATCCTCACTTCCTGTTCTTCTGTCTGTAACTACACACAGTAATGCAAGGCTTTCTCCCTGGTGTGGAGTGTCATGCTCGCCCCCTCCCTTGGACTACAGAAGAGTCAGGACGCTCTCTACCTTGCAGATGGAGAAAGGAGCTGTGTGTTAGTGGGCATTCTGACTCTCCTGTAGTCCAGGGGAGTGGGCGAGCATGACACTCCACACCAGGGAGAAAGCCTTGCACTACTGTGTGTAGTTAAAGACAGAAGAACAGGAAGTGAGGATTTCTTAGAAGAAATAAGGACATTTAAAAGCAAAATGGAAGGATGAGGTAAGTGAAGGAGGACTGCTCTAAGGTAAAGGAAGCCATTTAGGAAAACATTTTTTTACCTTTTACAACCCCTTTAAGAGGACCTGAAATCAACAGGCGCGAATTTGCTATCTTCAGAAAACACCTAGAAATCTTAAAGTAGCACTATAGGCAAAACTTTTTCTTCATTTTGGATAAAGTAAGAGATTTGTTTGTTTGTCATCTGTGTTACATTGAGGAGCTTTCCCTTCACTTCCTGTCCCATAGCCAAACAGGAAGTGAGAGGAAATCCCTAAAAATTAGGGCACTCCATTGGGCCATTTTCTTTTACTTTTACTTTTACTTTCACTTTCAATGATGATGGCAAACAGGACAAATCGAGAGGGTGAACCTCCGTTACTGGGTCACAGGCAGCATTAAAAACCAGTGTTCTAATCCCCCTCCACTCTGTCCAAAAATATATAATAAATTGCCTATAGTTATACTATAATTGTGCCTAAGCAGTACTCTGAAAATCAATTTTGTCTTAAAGTAGAAGTACTTTATGGATCACAGGAGTGCAGTTCATTTTGCTCTCCGGTGACCTGTTTTCAGCTGATGGCAGGCTGATGTCACGAATCGGAACCTGCTCCAGGTTCCGAAAGCCAACTTCAAGTCCAAAGGAGAAAGAAGATTCGCGATCCAAGGTCCCAGACTATGGAACGCTTTACCAACCAGCATTCGGTTGGAGGAGAACCACCTAGCATTTAGGAAAAAGGTCAAGACTTTTCTCTTTTGATATCAAAGGAGACAGGAACAACAAGCGCCCAGAGGCGATTCAGTTCGCATGTGCCGCGCTATATAAGTTTTCATTCATTCATTCATTCATTCATTCATTCACTTAGAAAGTCCAGGCTGGGGGAAAATCCTGACTTTACAGTCGGGATCCTCAAGGCACAATGCCTCGCGCCCATAAATGAGCGGGTGAGGCTCTATGGACCCTTCATATACATCCATAAAAAAACATCAGTTAGTAATAAGGGAGAAGAGGAAAAAGGGGAAAGTAGAGCGAAAAGCAGTCCCCTCAATCTGGGTCTCCAACCGCAGGTCGCCCTTGCCCCTAAGGAGCCTGGAGGTATTTAATCCAGGGGTTCCTTACTATTTCTAATTTGGTTTGTTTTGTCTCTGAGAATACTTGTTGGCTTTTCATTAATCATGGTCCTGGATATTTTGTGTTTAACAAGCGTGACGTTGATCTCGGGTAATTTCCATGCACCCACTATTGTAATTTTATCTTCTGTGTATATGAGGATGATGAGGGTTCGGAGGTGCCTGGGGATCTCATCCGATAGGTCAGCAAATCATGCAATTTTTCAGGATTTTTGTGTATGTTCTGTGCCATCACAGAGTAAATTAGTTTGAATATTCCAATGCCAAGTCTCTGGACTTTGGACAAGACCGCCAGACGTGGAACATATCTCCCACTGGCCACATCCACAAAAGTGGTGAAGTGAGGCACCCTATCCGGATTCTTGATCATTACGCCACCAGTCCTCAGATCACCCAAGGGGAGGAGGGCAGCTCTGACATGACAAAACAAAGCCCTGCTTCTCTATTAAGGTGGCCATTTCAACATAGTTTGAAACATGGCATGGTAAACGGTAATGGGAAAAGCTCATAAGAGCCTACAAGCAATATTGGTGACTGTTTCCTCTGCTTGGCTTTTTGGTCACAGCTTCCACAATAGTTGTCCTCCTTTTTAATTTAACTCTACTTTTTTAGAATGCAAGCAGCGAGTGTGATAAGGACTCGCCGATGCCTGGAGCAAAAAAGCGCAGATGGGGGCGTAATACAGTAAGTCTACCTTCCTTTAATTTTAAAGTAGAACTATGGCCTTCCATTAAAAAAAATGAGCTGCAGCACTTATCTAGGAGTCTGCATTTCCGTTTTCTCAGTTTACAGCAGTTTCCCCTCTCATGACGGCTGTGCCTGCTTGCACTACATTGGGATGATAAAATATTTTGGAGTGTGGCTATCAGTTTTCTCACTGATTTATGACAGTGAAGCTTGTCAATTATCTGGCCACACTAAGTCCTGCCCATTTCCTTCTGGATTGACAGCACTGCCTCTGTTACTGCAACCTTCCCACTGTGAGCTGCAGTGTCTGGGAGGGGGAGCATATGAGACACACTTTGTGTGTCTATAGAGACCAAGTTGTTTAGGAAAAAAAAAAAAATAACAACCTTGTTTGAAATTGGAGACAAGGTTGTTTTCCGAAACTAGATATCATATGTACCTCTCCTGAGGAAGCGTGTGTTTTCTCACGAAATGTGTAGAGAGAATTGGTACTTAAGTATTCACTATATGTAATTCTAGTGTATCCTGATCTAAGCAACGATGGCTGTTCATGTACATATACTTTGTATTTGATCTAAATATTTTTAACGTATGTAGGTTTAAATACAATTTTTGTACATTTTACATTTGTGGTTGTGCCTCGGTAAAGTCCCGTGGGCAACTTTTCTTGTGAAAAGATCTGCATGCTGTGAGGTTTTATTGGGTTTCTTGCTAGTCCTTTGATCTTCACATTGTATTATCCTTTTAGCCAGCTCATTACCCAATTTTCTGCCCATGTGGGCTCTGGCTTTTTTTACATTTCAATTCAACAAACAGATCTGTCCAACAAACGGAACCTAAAGTCTGCTTAGGCATTGTACACCATATGTTTGTGAACATCTGATCATCACACAAACCTATATGTACAAAAGTATGTGGACACCTCTCCACATTGGGCTCAGGTGTTTCCAGTGAGTTATACATCATACATACACATTTTAGACAAGTGCGTCCTTCCAGTTTTGGGACAACATTGTTTCAACATGACTGTGTCCCTATGTACATCTCTTTCCATAAAGACCTGGTCTTACAGGTACGGTGTGGCGGGCCAATTGCAAGGCCAAAATCAGTACCTGACCTCACAAATGCTCTTTTGGATGAATGAACACAAATTCACACTGCCTCCAAAATCCTGTAGAAAGCCTTCCATAAACAGCGGGGGGCTGTTATAGCTGCAAAGTGGGGAGGTTGGGGGTTGGCTCCATATTAATAATCCATGTTTTCTTTCTCGTACATCACGGGACACAGAGCGGCATATTCATTACTATATGGGTTATATGGAGTACCTTCAGGTGTGGACACTGGCAATCTCAAACAGGAAGTCCCCTCCCTATATAACCCCCTCCCCTAGAGGGAGTCCCTCAGTTTTTTCGCCAGTGTCTTAGGTGTTGGTCACGGAATAGCTTTGCTCCACATCCTTGGGATTAAGGGCGGGCTAACCGGATCTGTCCAAGGAGCCTCAGTGCCAAAGTGGACAGTACCCGGGCCCCAAACCGTGGGGTTTTGCCTATAATGCTCCTCTTGGGAGGGCTGGACCCTGGGCCCAGGACTTGGAGTTTGTAAAAACCATAAGTGCCTGTTTGCCAGGGTGCTATATAGGTCCAGGACAGTGGGTACCTTCATAGGACCCCAGGGCCTGAAGGTCTACTACGCTACCCACGGAGATGGGAGAAGATTGGATCGTTTTGCTGGACAAACATCCTGCAGCATGGAGCAGGTAAGGGGGAGCCTGCGGGACTTGGTTCGACAGCAGGCTCTCCGGGGTAACCTAAAAGGGGGGATAGCCTAAGTATGCTCTGCATTTGGCAACCTTGCTCACTATGTCTGAGAAAGACAGGATGACCCCTTTTTTCCCCCATCACTAGGTTCCCCTATCTAAGAATGTGTTGCTAGCTAACCTGCTGCTTTCTTCCTAGGACTAGTAAGGATCCCTATGGGGCCTTTTGGAGAGTCCTACCTGGCCGGGGGTTTGAATCTGCCGCCTGATACTGCAGTCCTGGGTCTCCAGCAGCGCGGCTCCTCCATGTTCCTCCTGTTCCGGCATACGCGCGCGCGCACGTCTTATAGACGTTTTTTCGCGCCGTTCAGAGAGGAGGGCGGGGGGGGCGTGCCTGCGGCGTCATACAGGGGCACGCCTTGTGCTGTTATAGATCAGCAGGCATTGTCAGTGCTCAGTCTGAGGCTGATTTCAGAAGGAGAGGACGCAGAGCGGCAGAACAGTGACTCCCGGTGGCGGAAGAGGGGTAGTACATGCTGGACTTTGTTCCAATGCCTTTTTTGTTAAGCCAAGAAATTCCCCTTTTTGCAGCAGGTTGGAGGCTGGCAAACTAAGTTTGGGGTCACTGTATGTTTTAAAAAAAAATAAAAATATATATAATATATATTTAAAGAAAAAAAAAAAAAAAAAAAACATACGGGGCCCCATCAGTTTTTGGGCATTAGTGATCTATTGTCCCCTAAGCTCTGGTTTTGTACTCCTGGCCACTACAGTCTGTTGTTGTTGGCGGAGTCCCTCGATTTTGTATTATGGCTTCCAAAGGTTCGGGGTCAAAGGGTACAAAAAAGACCAAAAAACAAAGGGGTTCCCCCTCTGATTCTGATGATATGCCGATACTTTCCCGGCAACTTATTAACATAAAGGGCGCCTTGGATGAGCCATTAGGGGGATCTGGTGCGGAGGCTGGCCCAGATCAGCCCAGCCCTGTGTTTATCACAGAGGAGATGCTAGCCGTATCCCTAGGGGGGCTAGAAGAGAGAATAGCAGCATTGATCGCTAGAGCTATTCCTGGTAAGAAACGGGTTAGATCCCCATCACCAAGAGGTGTATCCTCAGATGCTGAGATTCTCTCTCCGGAGGAATTGGAATCACAGGAGGATCAACTAGACCTGAACCAAGAGGGTTCAGGGATTGAGGGATCTGCCTCTGAGGAACCATTTTCAGACTCCCAGACAGAAAGACTGTGGGTACAGTCTTTGACGGACATGGTCCGCTCGGCATTTAGTTTACCATTGCCAGAGCCTCAGGTTCCTCCGGTATCCTCTCTGGGCTCTTTGAAAGCTCCGTTAAGCAACGCAGTTTTTCCGGTCCATCCTCTCTTGGAGGAATTGATCTTTCGGGATTGGGTACGGCCGGACAGGATTTTTCTGCCACCGAAAAGATTTGCGGTCATTTACCCCATGGAGGAAAAATTCCCCAAGAGGTGGAGGCTCCCAGTAGTGGATGCAGCCATCTCATGTGTGAATAAATCACTAACTTGCCCGGTGGAAAACATACATATGTTTAAAGATCCGGTTGATAAACGGTTAGAGACACTTTTAAAAGCATCCTTTGCTACGGCAGGAGCAGTGGTACAGCCAGCTGTGGCTGCAATTGGAGTTTGTCAGGCGTTAAAAGACCAGACAAAAGAAATGTTAAAGGACATGCCTACCCAACAAGCAGAAGAGTTTTCTGACATTCCCAGAGCTCTGTGTTTTGCTGTAGATGCTATAAAAGATTCCATCCAGCAGGCCTCTCGTTTATCACTATTTTTGGTGCACATGAGAAGGCTCTTATGGTTGAAGAACTGGGCGGGGGAGCCCCCATGCAAAAAGCTTCTGGCAGGGTTTCCCTTCCATGGAGGACGACTCTTCGGAGAGGATCTGGATAAATATATTCAGACTATTTCAAGTGGCAAGAGTACCCTTTTACCGGTCAAAAAGACATTCCGGGGTCCTACATTTAAAAGGCAGCTCTTTCCTGTCTCGGGGCCCTCAAATTCCAGGCAGTATCGACGGCCGCCTGCACGATCCAACGTTAACAGTAGATCGCAGGGACAGGCCCCTGGGGGTAAGAGGCTATGGTATCGCAAGCCGACAAAGACAGCCCCTAAGTCTGCCTTATGAAGGGGCGCCCCCACTCTCGCGGGTGGGGGGAAGGCTTCGTTTCTTCTCAGAAGTTTGGGAAGCCAAGATCCCCGACAAATGGGTCCGGGCATCTGTAACCACAGGCTACAGACTGGAGTTTCTAAGGTGTCCTCCGCCTCATTTTCAAGAATCAAGGCTACCAAAGGATCCAGCAAGGAAGGCCTCATTGCTGGCAGCTTTGGATCACCTGCTTTGCCAGGACGTAATAATAGAGGTGCCAGCCCAAGAGCAAGGGCTAGGTTTCTATTCCAATCTCTTTGTCATACCAAAGCCCAACGGCGATGTCAGGCCAATCTTGGACCTAAAGAGGTTAAACGGTTACCTAAGGGTTCGTTCCTTCCGGATGGAATCCATCCGGTCAGCAGCCGCCGCGCTTCAGAGGGACGATTTTCTGGCCTCCATAGACATAAAGGATGCTTACCTTCATGTACCAATCTTTCAGTCGCATCAAAGATTTTTACGCTTCGCGGTGGGGCAGCGACACTTCCAATTCAGGGCGCTCCCCTTCGGGCTGGCCACGGCCCCCCGGGTATTCACGAAGATCCTAGCCCCAGTTCTGGCCAATTTAAGGATCCAAGGGGTCACAGTCCTAGCGTACTTGGACGACCTTTTAATCATAGATCACTCACGGCCGGGTCTGCAACAGGCAGTAAACCTCACGGTTCGGTACCTCGAAGGATTCGGCTGGGTCCTAAACCGGGGAAAGTCAGCGTTCCAGCCTACAAAGCAGTTGGAATACCTCGGCATGAGGTTAGACACAGAACAGCAAAGGGTGTTCCTGCCTCTTGTAAAGATCGAGGCTATCAAGGGGTTGGTTCAGTTGGTTCTAAACAAGAAAAAACCAACTATTCGCCTGTGTATGCGAGTACTAGGCAAGCTAGTGGCCACGTTCGAGGCAGTACCATACGCTCAGATCCACACTCGCGTCCTACAGGCAGCCATTCTAGCAGCCTGGGGCAAGAGGGCACATGCCTTAGAGTCCCCTTTGACGCTATCATCAAGGGTCCGACAAAGCCTGGCCTGGTGGTTGAACCCCCAGAATCTTCTAAAGGGAAAATCCTTCAGCCCTGTTGTCTGGAAGGTAGTTACCACAGACGCCAGCCTGGCAGGCTGGGGGGCGGTCTTCGAGGGGTTCTCTCGCCAGGGAACTTGGGTGAAAGCAGAGAGGCAGCTCCCCATCAATATCTTGGAGATCAGAGCTGCTCGCCTAGCCCTTCTGGCATGGACCTCCAGATTAAAGGGGTTCCCGGTGAGAATCCAGTCAGACAATGCCACGGCGGTGGCATACATAAACCACCTAGGGGGAACCAGGAGTCAGGCCGCTCAGAGGGAGGTGAGCTTGATTTTTCAGTGGGCAGAGGTTCATGTACCCTGCATTTCGGCGATATTCATTCCCGGAGTGGACAACCTGCAGGCAGACTTCTTAAGTCGCCAGAGTCTGTTGCCAGGGGAGTGGTCTCTGCATCCCCAGGTCTTTCAGACAATCTGCCAGAGGTGGGGAATGCCGGACGTAGATATAATGGCATCCAGGTTCAACAAGAAACTAGACAGGTTCGTGTCTCGAGCGAGGGATCCTATGGCCTGCGCAACCGATGCGTTGGTTTGCCCTTGGCATCAATTCAAACTTCTATATGCATTCCCTCCGCTACAGTTACTCCCTCGCCTGTTGCGCAGGATCAGAGTGGAGCACAAGCCAGTCATTCTAGTAGCTCCGGCTTGGCCCCGGAGGACTTGGTACTCACTAGTCCTGAAGATGGCAGTGGGAGACCCTTGGACTCTTCCTCTACAACCAGACCTACTCTCACAAGGCCCGATCCTCCACCCTACATTACAGCGTCTAAATTTGACGGCCTGGAGGCTGAATCCCTGATTCTCAGGGGTAGAGGTCTGTCTAGGCAGGTAATTCCTACCCTGATTAGGGCTAGAAAGCCGGTCTCCAGGGTGATTTATTACAGGGTGTGGAGGAACTACGTAGGCTGGTGTGAATCCAAAAGATGGAATTCCCGCAAATATACTATTGATAGGGTGTTAAGTTTTCTCCAGCTAGGAGTGGATAAAGGCCTGGCACTAAGCACAATCAAGGGACAGATCTCAGCTCTGTCAGTGTGGTTTCAGAGGCCGCTGGCCACCCACTCGCTGGTAAAGACCTTCTTACAGGGGGTCTTGCGTATTAATCCTCCTGTCAAGTCACCAATTTGTCCATGGGACTTAAATCTTGTCCTGTCCACTCTACAGAAACAACCCTTTGAGCCGTTGGCTGAGATTCCTTTAGTCTTACTGACAAGAAAGTTGGTTTTCTTGGTCGCCATAGTTTCGGCCAGGAGAGTGTCAGAATTAGCAGCCTTATCGTGTAAGGAACCATATCTCGTTCTGCATAAGGACAGGGCAGTTCTCCGGCCCCATCCTTCCTTTCTACCAAAGGTTATATCCAAATTTCACTTGAACCAGGATTTGGTACTTCCATCCTTCTTTCCAAAACCCACATCTAGAAAGGAGGGGTTGCTGCATACCTTGGATGTTGTCCGGGCCATGAAGGCCTATCTTAAAGCTACAGAAAAGATCCGGAAGACAGATGTGTTATTCGTTCTACCAGATGGCCCCAAGAAGGGGCAGGCAGCTGCAAAATCCACCATCTCGAGATGGATTAGACAATTAATCATTCAAGCCTACGGTTTGAAGAGGTTGCCTCCTCCTTTGTCGGTAAAGGCCCATTCTACCAGGGCCATGGGCGCCTCCTGGGCAGCACACCATCAGATCTCTATGGCTCAGATATGCAAGGCGGCGACGTGGTCATCAGTCCACACGTTTACAAAGTTTTATCAACTAGACGTGAGAAGGAATGCGGATTCTGCCTTTGGACAGGCAGTACTACAGGCTGCAGTTTAAGATCCTCGGGATCAGAAGCACCCTTGGTTGTAAAAAAAAAAAAAAAAAAAAAAAAATTTTTTTTCTTGACTAAGTTGGAATTATTATTATTATTTGAGTATACCTCTAAATTGAATCCTTCTTTGGAAGATGTCTCCCTCCCCTCATTAAAGCATTGCTTTCGGACATCCCATATAGTAATGAATATGCCGCTCTGTGTCCCGTGATGTACGAGAAAGAAAAAGGGATTTTTAAATACAGCTTACCTGTAAAATCCTTTTCTTGGAGTACATCACGGGACACAGAGCTCCCACCCCTCTTTTGGGGAAACATTTTGGGAGGCATACTGCTTGCTACAAAACTGAGGAACTCCCTCTAGGGGAGGGGGTTATATAGGGAGGGGACTTCCTGTTTGAGATTGCCAGTGTCCACACCTGAAGGTACTCCATATAACCCATATAGTAATGAATATGCCGCTCTGTGTCCCGTGATGTACTCCAAGAAAAGGATTTTACAGGTAAGCTGTATTTAAAAATCCCTTTTTTTTTAATTGGAACTCCGCTAACACATTTATATAGATATGATGGTCAGATGTTCCTAATAAAATTATATCTATGGTGCAAGAAAGGGTTTATAGACCCTGTTGACATATACAGCCCCAACAGTGGATAGTCCAAGAAAATGTCCCAAGAGTATATGGATTCACTGATTCTATATTTCAAGTTCAATTAGTTATTATAAATATTGCTTCATAGGAGACAGGGAAACAAATATCTGGAAATGCAAGAAAAGACACAAGGGGCATCAACTTGGTGCAATATTAGAGGGTATTTAATTGAATAAAATAGATTCTTTGAATTTATCTGCAGCCATATGGATCGTGTGGCTGGTCCTCCCAGATGTAACAGCTGACAACGTGTCTGTCAGAGGGGAATCCGGTTCTGCCGATCACGGAAGAAGGAAGAACCACCCTGGAGCGCAAGTTCCGGATGTGACCTTATGCGGTTGCCATGGTAACGTGTTTCGGAGCAGCTATTGGCTCCTAGTTCAAACCAATGGTGTTGCATCCGTGTCCTGTGCTCTAGGGTGATTGTTCCCACTTTTGGTATCGGCAGGTCCGTCTTCCCCATTGATAGACTCGCTGTCAGCTGTTACATCTGCCACACTCCGTGGTTGCAGATCAGCCTTTTCTGTTTTTATCCTTGCCAGTTTGCATTTTCCTGTTTTATTTTATTAAATACCTACTAATATTGCACTTAGTTGGTGCCCCCTTGTGTCTTTTCTTATGGCCAGATGTTTATAAACATTTAGGGCCGGATTCAGATACATTTTCATATCTTTCCAGCGGCGTAGCGTATCTCATTTATACTGCGCCACCGTAACTGAGAGCGGCAGGTCCCGTATTCAGAAAGAACTTGCGCTCTAAGTTATGGCGGCGTAGTGTAAATGGGCCGCAGAAAATAGGCAGGTAGGGGGCGTGATCCATGTAAATGAATCGTGACCCCACGTAATTGACACTCTTTACGAACGGCGCATGCGCCGTCCGTGGACGTATCCCAGTGTGCATGCTCGAAATCACGTCGCAAATACTCAATGCTTTTGACGTGAACGTAACTTACGCACAGCCCTATTCACGAACGACTTGCGTAAACAACGGAAAATTCGACGCTGTCCCGACGTCCATACTTAATATTGGCTACGCCTCCTATAGCAGGGGTAACTTTATGCCGGAAAAAAGCCTTACGTAAAGGACGCAAATAGATACGCTGGGCGCAACTAGGTTTCTGAATCTGCGTATCGACCTAATTTGCATATTTGACGCGTAAATCGACGGAAGCGCCACCTAGCGGCCTGCGTAAATATGCAACTTAGATACGACGGCGTAAGAGACTTACGCCGCTTGTATCTTAGCAAAATTCCGGCATATCTTGCTTTCTGAATACAGAAAAAAGATACGCGGGTGCATCCTAGAACTTACGCAGCGTATCAACAGATACGCCGACGTAAGTTCTTTTTGAATCCGGCCCTTAGTGTATTGCCATATAGTGTATTGCCATATAGTGTATTGCCATATAGTGTATGGCCATATAGTGTATGGCCATATAGTGTATGGCCATATAGTGTATGGCCATATAGTGTATGGCCATATAGTGTATGGCCATATAGTGTATGGCCATATAGTGTATGGCCATATAGTGTATGGCCATATAGTGTATGGCCATATAGTGTATTGCCATATAGTGTATTGCCATATAGTGTATGGCCATATAGTGTATCTCAATATTTTAACAGATAAGGATGCTAAAGTGATTGGACATGTATATTAAAAATTCTGATACAAGAATCAACTTACACTGGTTTTCCAATATATTTCCAATATGAATATTAAAGGCATGCTTTTTAAAATAAAAAACAATACAAACAAACTTGTAATAATTAAGTAAGTATTGCAAGTTGGTTTGTATTCTTATTTATTAAATTGGGGCTTGGCTGTGTAAAACTATTACACAGAGCAGGTGCCCCAATTTGATGACGCCTCTCTTGTACCATGCCGCTCAATATAGAGAAGGAGGAAGGAAGCTCCCATTGATCATAAAAACAGTCTTTTCTTATAACAAAATATTACACTCGGATGTAAAAAGTGTTTGCAGGACAACAGGGTATAAATCTCAGTCCTGTTTGTCGTACATCTGCAGTCAAAACATAAACCGCGAGTATGAACCGGCATGCGCGGAGATGTCGGCATCCTTGCCCCACCCTACGCTCTCCCGAGCCGCTGATCAGTGTGTCTATTCATACATGGAGTGCAGTTCAGCTCCGCCCCCCCCCTTCTCATTAGTTCACTGGCTGTGATTGACCGTAGTGGGAGCCAATGGCTACTGCTGCTGTCTTTACCAATGAAGAGATAGACCCAGAAGAGCCGAGGTTCTCATGCACATTGCTGGATTGGGATGGGGTCAGGTAAGTATTAGGAAGGGATGGGGGCACTGCTGAATTTTTTACCTTTTTATGCCAAGAATGCAAGTAGGTAAAAAAAAAATTGAGCCTTTACAACCACTTTAACAAATTACTAGAGGCCCCGCCTGGTGAGAAGTAATTTTTGGCTCCTCGCCCGGCTCCTCAACTCGCAGGCTGCATAGGAGAAGAGGTAAGAAGTCCGCATCCCCCGCTTCTCACTTTAATGTAAGATGTCATTTCTGACATCAGAACACCCCCTCCCCCCGCTTTTCAACTTTAATCATTAATGTGGCATGTCATTTTCGGCAGCCCCCCGCTTTTGCTGAGGGCCCCAGAGAGGTCAGGATCGGCACTGGCAGTAGTACAAACACTATATAACTACGTACAATCCTATACAATGTAAATGAATACTAAATCACTGCAGGATTTGCCTTTTTGTTCGCCTCCCATCTGAAGAAGGTAGAGCGCCATCCTGTTGTCTTAGAAATTAGATAATGAGAGACCGAAATCTAAAGATGTGTATTGTGGACAAAGCTGGGGGCATTGGCATGAAAAGGAAGTATATAAAAGACACAAAGATGAATACAATTTGTGGGGAAAACATTTTTTTGTCAAAAGCTGGATGTTGCTAAGAAACGGCGCATCATTCAGGATAGTCATTTTCTGTAGCTTTTCAAGGATATTGAAAAACTGCAACTGGCTGCACGTGTCTTTGTAGCTGTCCTTAAAGGGGTTGTAAAGGTACAATTTGTTTTTTCCTAAATAGCTTCCTTTACCTTAGTGCAGTCCTCCTTCACTTACCTCATCCTTCCATTTTGCTTATAAATGTCCTTATTTCTTCTGAGAAATCCTCACTTCCTGTTCTGTTGTCTGTAACTCCACACAGTAATGCGAGGCTTTCTCCCTGGTGTGGAGTGTCGTGCTCGCCCCCTCCCTTGGACTACAAGAGAGTAAGTAAGCCCACTAACACACACAGCTCCTTTCTCTATCTGCAATGTAGAGAGCGTCCTGACTCTCCTGTAGTCCAAGGAAGGGGGAAAGCATGACACTCCACACCAGGGAGAAAGCCTCGCATTACTGTGTGGAGTTACAGACAGAAGAACAGGAAATGAGGGTTTCTCAGAAGAAATAAGGACATTTAAAAGCAAAATTGGAGGATGAGGTAAGTGAAGGAAGACTGCACTAAGGTAAAGGAAGCTATTTAGGGAAAATAAATTGTACTTTTACAACCCCTTTTTAAACGGGTCACCATATTCCGAGCTAGCAGATCACCTACCTAAAAACCCGGAATGTTCTCCTGGTGGTCTTCTGGTTTCTCCGATCCATATTACATTTATGGCTATCCTTTTTATTACCCAAAAGTGATTGGTGGTCTTCAGTGCTGCTCCTAATAAAGCCCATTGTTGGAAACATCAGCTGCACCTGGCTGCACCGGATTTTTAATCTTGGAATAATTATTTGTTTTTCTGTGTTGGCAGGTCTCCTCAGACGATGAAGACCCAAAGCCTCATTCACTTGGTCATAAATCTAAAGTTCAGCATGGGGTGCCCCCGAGAGATGCAAGAAGACCTAAGCACAAGCGGGTTTGTGATGGCAATGTATCCCCGATTTACAATGACCTGTGGTGGTTCTTTCAGAACATGGTGTCCAGGGTTGGAGGATAGTCTTTTTGTAATAACTAGAATAATGAGGCATTCAGAAATTGGCAGTTATTGCAGTAGGGTGTCATCTTACTGGGTTTAACCATTTCAATACCGGGAACTTTCACCCCCTTCCTGCCCGGGCCAATTTTCAGCTTTCAGCGCTGTCGCAGTTTAAATGACAACTGCACCGTCATGCAACACTATACCCAAACTAAATTTTATAAACATTTTAGACGAATATCTTGTTTTTGGTGGTACTTAACCACTTCAATACCGGGCACTTCCCCCCTTCCTGCCCAGGCCAATTTTTAGCTTTCAGCGCTGTCGCGCTTTGAATGACAATTGCGCCGCAATGCAACACTGTACCCAAACAACATTTTTATAATTTTCTTCCCACAAATAGAGCTTTCTTTTGGTGGTATTTGATCACCTCTGTGGTTTTAAACAAAACTGATGGGCACTGGGTAGGCGGCACTGATAAGGAGTTACTGACAGGCATTACTGGAGGGGCACTGCTTGGGACTGACAGGCATTACTGAAGGGGCACTGCTTGGGACTGACAGGCATTACTGAAGGGGCACTGCTTGGGACTGACAGGCATTACTGGAGGGGCACTGCTTGGGACTGACAGGCATTACTGAAGGGGCACTGCTTGGGACTGACAGGCATTACTGAAGGGGCACTGCTTGGGACTGACAGGCATTACTGAAGGGGCACTGCTTGGGACTGACAGGCATTACTGAAGGGGCACTGCTTGGGACTGACAGGCATTACTGAAGGGGCACTGCTTGGGACTGACAGGCATTAATGAAGGGGCACTGCTTGGGACTGACAGGCATTAATGAAGGGGCACTGCTTGGGACTGACAGGCATTAATGAAGGGGCACTGCTTGGAAATGACAGGCATTAATGAAGGGGCACTGCTTGGGACTGACATCCATCTATTATGGGGAAAGGGTGGCAGGTGTTGGGCACTGATTGGCAGCTAATGGGCACCTTATGATGGAAGCTGTGCTGATAATCAATGTGCTGATTATCAGCACAGACCCCCCTCTGACAGGTAGAGCCACCTTTCGTCTCTCCCTGTCAGTGTGAACTGAGGAGAGCCATTTACCGGCACTTCCTGGTTCACCCGTGGAATCGGCTGCGATTGATCACAGCTGATCATGTGGTAAGAAGCCTCTGTCAGAGGCTTCATACCACGATTAGAGGTGCTATGTGTCAGACTGACACACAGCACCTCTGATCGCCACGTTGCGTGCCCCCACGGGCGTGCGCTGGCTCTGTTATCCTGATAACATCGTATGACGTCCGATCAGGATACACAACCACTTAGGGTTGTCCCGATACCGGTATCGGGACCGATACTGAGCATTTGCGGGAGTACTTGTACTCCCGCAAATGCCCCCAATGCCAGATCCGATACTAGCGCCCCCCCCCCCCCCCGCCGCAACGCGGGGGAACATCACAGCTTTCATTTGGATAGCTGTGTGTTCCCCGCTGCGCCGCGTATAGACACTCCCTCTTGCTCGGGCACTTTGATAGACAGATCACCCGTCCCCAGGATTGGACGGGTGATCTTTTTATCAAAGTGCCGGAGCAAGGGGGAGTGTCTATACGCGGCGCAGCGGGGAACACACAGCTATCCAAATGAAAGCTGTAATGTTCCCCGCGCGGATTAAGTAGGCAGCGGCAGCATATACGGTAAGGGGGAGACATGGCTGCATCTGTGGGGACATGGCTGCATTTGGGGACACATTTAAAAAAAAGTGTCGGTATTCGGTATCGTCGAGTACATGGAAAAAAAGTATCGGTACTTGCACTCGGTCCTAAAAAAGTGGTATCGGGACAACCCTACAACCACTTTGCCGCTGTCATTCTGCTATATGGCGGGCGGCAAGTGATTAATCACCGTTAAAAGCTCTATCTAAAAAAAGAAAAAAGAAAAAATTATGAACATGTAATATGGATACAGTGCTGCAAAACCACGCAATTGCAACAGCGCTGAAAATTGGCCTAGGCAGGAAGGGGATGAAAGTGCCCGGTATTGAAGTGGTTAAAGAAGCCAGTGTCCTGTATGATCAGGAAAATAGGATTTCTGACTTGCCAGTATAACCCGTTTCTTGGGGTACAGTAGAGGACACAGGACCCCATCCACCTGTTCTTATGATCTCCCTATTGCTTGCTACAAAACTGAGGCTAGCTGGGAGTGATTCCGGGTATTTATTATCCTTTTTTTAATCACCAGCATGCAGCCAGGCAGTTTTTGGATGAAGAGGCTGAGCTGTCCTCCGGAGAAGCAGAGAATGTATCCTCAGATGAGAGTGTGGATTCTGACAACGCCCAGGACACATCTTTGGTGGGCTTCCTCAATGATAACACTCAGCTGTCCCAGGCCCTAAATGGTAAGTCAGACATGAAGGTGTCCTCCGGGTGGGTGACGGGTCAGGTGTCCTCCTCCGGGTGGGTGACGGGTCAGGTGTCCTCCTCCGGGTGGGTGACGGGTCAGGTGTCCTCTTCCGGGTGGGTGACGGGTCAGGTGTCCTCCTCCGGGTGGGTGACGGGTCAGGTGTCCTCCTCCGGGTTGGTGACGGGTCAGGTGTCCTCCTCCGGGTGGGTGACGGGTCAGGTGTCCTCCTCCAGGGGTGGGTGACGGGTCAGGTGTCCTCCTCCGGGTGGGTGACGGGTCAGGTGTCCTCCTCCGGGTGGGTGACGGGTCAGGTGTCCTCCTCCGGGTGGGTGACGGGTCAGGTGTCCTCCTCCGGGTGGGTGACGGGTCAGGTGTCCTCCTCCGGGTGGGTGACGGGTCAGGTGTCCTCCTCCGGGTGGGTGACGGGTCAGGTGTCCTCCTCCGGGTGGGTGACGGGTCAGGTGTCCTCCTCCGGGTGGGTGACGGGCCAGGTGTCCTCCTCCGGGTGGGTGACGGGCCAGGTGTCCTCCTCCAGGTGGGTGACGGGCCAGGTGTCCTCCTCCGGGTGGGTGACGGGCCAGGTGTCCTCCTCCGGGTGGGTGACGGGCCAGGTGTCCTCCTCCGGGTGGGTGACGGGCCAGGTGTCCTCCTCCGGGTGGGTGACGGGTCAGGTGTCCTCCTCCGGGTGGGTGACGGGTCAGGTGTCCTCCTCCGGGTGGGTGACGGGTCAGGTGTCCTCCTCCGGGTGGGTGACGGGTCAGGTGTCCTCCTCCGGGTGGGTGACGGGTCAGGTGTCCTCCTCCGGGTGGGTGACGGGTCAGGTGTCCTCCTCCGGGTGGGTGACGGGTCAGGTGTCCTCCTCCGGGTGGGTGACGGGTCAGGTGTCCTCCTCCGGGTGGGTGACGGGTCAGGTGTCCTCCTCCGGGTGGGTGACGGGTCAGGTGTCTTCGGCTGCGTTTTTTTTCTCGTATTCCATTTAGGATTTTTGTTGCTTAATTTTTAAAAAGCCTGGTATTGATGATCTTTGCTGCCTGGATACTGTTGAGTAGCTGGCCCAGAATGAGCATTCAGCCAGAGATATTTGTTATCAGGACTGATGATCTGCTTACTACTTACAAAGGGGGAGATTTACTAAAACTGAGCTGTGCATAGCAACCAATCCGCTTCTAACTTCAGCTTGTTCAATTACGCTTTGGAAATAAAACCTGGAAGCTGATTGGTTTCTATGCAGAAGTGTACCTGATTTTGTACCCTCCCTCTTTAGTAAATGAACCCCAAGGTACTTAAAAGTGAAACTTCACTCTCCCAATCAACATTGATTCTTTTTAATCCTCATGCTGCTAGCATTAGTAAAAAGATAAGAAAGTATATCCTATTTACTTGTTTTAAGCTTTTACTTTTTATATTTCTTCAGTTACTTCCTGGTTTCCTGCCTAGGCAACAGATGTCATACATCCCAGAAGTCTTCAGTATGGGAGGCGATAAAGAGATGTTTCACATAAGCACACTCTCCTGTGTGTTCTGTCAATTAGGAAACCCATCAGATCAGGTAACAGAGGTGACATTCTGTAAGCTGACTGACCAAAAATACTTACTGCGTATTCGTTCAGCTAATAGGTTTCCTAATCTCACAGAACACAAAGTCGGCATGACATCTTGTTACACCCAGAGAAGTCTTGAATTTCACATTTATTTTAGCAGTAAACTGAGCTTATTAAAATACAGCATTTCACGGTGACCGAGTGAGGGTCTCCAAAAATGTCAGTCGGCACCTTATGACTACAAGTTTGCAGATGAGCAGTGCTGGGTGTACCAAGATGGACGTCACCACCTTCTGACTACAGACTTGTTGCAGCTTTTACAATTCAACGTCAAAACAGTTTCACAAAAATTTAAAATGCTCTATTTGAGTATATAAGCTCAGTTTACTGCTAAAATAAGTGTAAAATTCAAGACTACTCTGGGTTTAACAAGATGTCCACTGCCACCTTTGTGTTCTGTTCTGTGTTAGATTAGGAAACCTATTAGCGGTAGAACGCATGCGCAGTAAGTATTTTTGGTCAGTCAGCTGACTGAACATCACTTCTGTTACCTGATCTGACGGAACACCTACAGTGCAAAAAATGAGACAGATAAATCATTTCAGAACTTTTTTCACCTTTTAATGTGACCTATAAACTGTACAACTCAGTTGAAAAACAAACTGACATCTTTTAGGTGTTTGTGTGTGTGTTTGCATACGTGTGCACACCCTCTTATAACTGGGGATATAGCTGTGTTCAGAATTAGGCAATCACATTCAAACTCTGTACTCGCCTGACATCATTTAAGGCGCCTCTGATTAACCCCAATAAGGTCTAGTAGGTCTTTCCTGACATTTTCTTAGTTGCATTCCTACCACAAAAACCATGGTCCACAGAGAGCTTCCAAAGCATCAGATGGATCTCATTGTTAAAAGGCATCAGTCAGGAGAAGGGTACAAAAGAATTTCAAAGGCATTTGATATACCATGGAACACAGTGAAGACTCGTCATCAAGTGGAGAAAATATGACATAGAGAGACATTACCAAGAACTAGACGTCCCTCCAAGATTGTTGATCAGGGAGGCTGCCAAGAGGCCTACAGAAATATTAAAGGAGCTTCAATCTTCCGTATTCTTCATATGTCTGGGCTATGGGGTAGAGTGGCAAGACAGAAGCCTTTTCTTACCAAGAAAAAAATCCAAAAACCCATCTGAAGTCTGCCAAAAGCATGTAAGAAAATGTTTTCTGGTCTGATGAAATTGAGGTTGAACATTTTGGCCAGAATTCCAAAAGATATGTTTGGGGCAAAAACACTGCACATCACCAACGTGAAGCATGGTGGTGGCGGCAGCTTTGGGGCTGTTTTTCTTCAGCTGGAACAGGGGCCTTAGTTAAGGTGAACAGTTCCAATTACCATTAAAGGAGAAGGGGGAAGTAGGGGAGTTGGGACTTTATATGAGGCATAGGACTTGTAGGTCCAATGTCTCCATCCCTGTATAGCAATTAAGCTGGAAGGCAAGTTGGGACTTTGAATGAAACATGCACCTAAAAGGTGATCATGGACAATGGGTGTCTGACCAGTAAAATGCATATAAAAGCTGTACTAGCTGAATCTCTATACTCGGCACACAGGACAGTAATACATAATAATATTTATTTCATCTATATACATATAGTACAAATAGCATAAAAGCATTACAGTACTTGGTAGTAATATACAAGCAGTCAGGCAGTTTAATCCATACATCACATAATAGCCATATACATATCATGATTGTTACAGCATAATACATCAAAAGGTAGTAAAATGATCCCATGTAGTACATGATATTAGCATTGGAAGGTGTCGGCACTGGCTGCCTTATCTAGGTTCCCTATAAAAGGGCCCTGAGAGCGCCTAACATGGTCAAATAATCTCATTTGAAGTGCAATTTTAAACATTTGGGCCTTTTCCGTGGTGTCGTTGATTGCCCGATACATGTTCATGAGTTTCGTTTTTATATTGTGTGTGTGTGACCACGTCTTCTCCTTCCATCCATGGTGGGTACATGTGAACCAGCAACATAAAGCTCAACTCCCATGATGCAATGCATGCTTTCCCTTGTTATACTTTGTTCTCTTCATTGAAAGCACACTTTACACAGATACGTAGCATGTGAAGGGGTCATGTATTAGGATGCTTTCATATTGCAAAGCAGATTCAGATTTTCAGCCATGTCTGTGCCGTTAAAATACTGTAAGTGAATGCTGTACAGAAGTTTTTTTTCATATTTGATGTATAAGCAGAAAATTTGGTGGGTCATCACAACTTAACCTCTGCAAGTGATAACGGGATGATTTGTCTTCTGTTTCAGACTCCGAGATGCACGGAATATATATGAAATCCATACGCAGTCCAGCAGTTGGAAATAAATTTAAACTGACACATAAGAGACACAGTATGTCCGTGTTCTCCCAGGTGAGTAGAGGTAACCACTGGGGAGGGGATTTTGAGCAGCAAGTTTACTTTTCCTTGTGGAATGAGTTGAAGCTGGGGTTAGGCTGGCCATACATTATACAATTTTCTTATTCAGTGTTCCTTTGGATTTACCAAAACCATATCTCAATATTTTCAATTTGTATGCAATCAGGCAGGCCCTTGCACTACATAGTTTAAGGTAAATTTAAAGAGACTTGTATAATGTATGGCCAGCCTTCATTTGGTTTATCTAGGTCAGTGGTCTCCAAACTGCGGCCTGGTGGTGGCCCTTTGCTTGTCTTTAGCCTGCCCTTACCCACAACTACAAGGCACTATTCCTTCCACTGGCACAAACAGTGGGACATATTTTCTGCCACCGATACAAACATTGGGGCACTATTTATCACACTGACTGGACACTATTCCCCCCACTGACACCAATGGCGGGACACTATTCCTCCCACTGACACCAATGGCGGGACACTATTCCTCCCACTGACACCAATGACGGGACGCTATTCCTCCCACTGACACCAATGACGGGACGCTATTCCTCCCACTGACACCAATGACGGGACACTATTCCTCCCACTGACACCAATGACGGGACACTATTCCTCCCACTGACACCAATGACGGGACACTATTCCTCCCACTGACACCAATGACGGGACACTATTCCTCCCACTGACACCAATGACGGGACACTATTCCTCCCACTGACACCAATGACGGGACACTATTCCTCCCACTGACACCAATGACGGGACACTATTCCTCCCACTGACACCAATGACGGGACACTATTCCTCCCACTGACACCAATGACGGGACACTATTCCTCCCACTGACACCAATGACGGGACACTATTCCTCCCACTGACACCAATGACGGGACACTATTCCTCCCACTGACACCAATAACGGGACACTATTCCTCCCACTGACACCAATGACGGGACACTATTCCTCCCACTGACACCAATGACGGGACACTATTCCTCCCACTGACACCAATGACGGGACACTATTCCTCCCACTGACACCAATGACGGGACACTATTCCTCCCACTGACACCAATGACGGGACACTATTCCTCCCACTGACAGCAATGACGGGACACTATTCCTCCCGCTGACACCAAGGATGGGAAACGATTCAGCTCTGATAAGCAGGGGGCGGGAAGCTGATATCACATCAGTGAGGAGAGAGCAGATTGGAGAGAAGGGACACACCCCCTTCACACAGGAACTGAGCCGAGGTTGTCAATCAGCTGCAGCTCCCTCCCCTGTCACCATTTTTCTCTTGTGTCAAGTAAACTTGCCCGAAGGGATTCATGCTGATAGCAGAGGAAGAAAGCAGCAGACAGAAATTACACTTGGTGCTCTGGATTGAGACAAATACACGTTATAGAGGGATATGCTTTGTTCATATTTCATGTCGAAGGTTTATAACCATTTTAGATTTTGACTGCTATTTTAATCTGCATGCTTGTTTCAGGTCAGTGAGTAGAAAAGTACTCAAGTCAGAAACATTCAGGCAACTAGTATTTAGGAGGAGGCCAGCAATGGCGTCCCCTGCATTGCCTTCTGTACAGGTTTCTTTTCATGCTTTGTCTGTCTTTGCCTCTTTTAGATTCCTGAACAAGATGAGGACTACATGGAGGACAGTTTCTGTGTCCAAGAGGATGAGGACAACGAAGAGGAGGAAGAGGATTCCAGCACAGAGGAAGTAACAATAGACCTCAACCTCCTGCAGCAGGACAGCTTTGTTGGTGGCCGTAGACAGTACTGCACCAGGCGCCGGTTAAAGCTTAAAGGTACAGAGCCAAGACCAACCAACAAGGCACAACCTGCAGAAAAGAGGAGGAGAATAATCATCCATGAGGATTCTAGTGATGAGGAAACCAAAGCAACTTCTGAACTTCAAACGTCCAAAGTCAACACTTCAAGTCTAAAGTCACTTTATACGTCTTCTTCTGTCAAACCGCTGCTGGACAGCACTACCTTGAGACCTATAAATGCTTTAAATAAGAGGGAATTCTTTGATTTGCCATTGAAGGATCGATGCCAAAAGAGAATTAATGCCCAGGCCTCCCTGTCTGAAAAACTGGACTTCCAGACAGCACAGTCCTCATTTAATAGCACTAAACTTCGGACATCAATTAGTAGTCATCTCTCTCCAGATAAGGTAGTGTCATGTTTTACTTCTACTTTTTGCTGAGGTCATCAGCGTTTAGGTGGAAATCCAGACAACACTTTTTCGGGGTTTGAATAGAGTGGGGAAAAGGTTAGAACCTCTGTTAGACATGTAGTGTAATCTGTATAACCGTTGGGTAAATTTCCCCTTCTGGTCAGGATGAAGAAAATGTCATCAGTACACCAAGAATTCCTCGAAAGGGATTTCTTTTCGTGGCCACATGATAAACATACAGCAACGATTTTGGAGCCATGCAGGAACCCTTCATCAGGCATGTGAAGAAGGTGGATGGTGAGCTTCCTTGCCTGACGAAGGGGCCCTGCGTGGCTCCGAGACATTGCTGTATGTTTATCATGTGGCCACGAAAAGAAATCTTTTTCGAGGAATCCTTGGTGTACTGATGACATTTACTTCACTTTCATCATCCACAGTTTCCAGCCTATGGTCATTACAGCACCCAGCACTACTGAATAGGCAGTTTCTTGAATTTGTGTGTCGGGAATATTGCGCTTGGACTTGACCTTCTGGTCAGGAGACACATCAGAGGAAAGCTCTTCTCTTAATGCGAAACAGATGACCCCTTTGAGACCTTTTCCTCTTCTCCTGTTTAGATGTTCACTGTAACACTTTCAGTTTCCCGTTACCGGGGCAGAAATCTAGGTGGGGTTGCCAGAGGATCTCCACTTGGGGAAATCTCAAACATTCTAACTCTTTCCCAACAATGCCCAAAACTAGGAAATAAAAATTTAAGTTCTACTTTTATCCTTAAAAACTGCCACATGGAGAAAACAAGGCTCCTGCCTAGAGCAACCATGTAGTCAACGGGGCTTCAGGGAGAGGTGGGAACAGACAATGGATGGACTATTGAAGGTTATGGGTGGTGTCAGGCTTTACTAGCCGCTGTTAGAGTGCTCTATCCTGTGGCCGCCACGGGAGATCACGTGACTGGACTGCAGCAACCTGAAAATAGGTAAAAGTATGTTGAGGATGCACCAATATAGGTGCCGATGTGGACAAGGGGGGGGGGGGGGGTTGGGAGGGCTGTTTCAGGGTCATGGCATGCCACCAGGGGGGAAGTCCTTTGTTTGCCTGTGTCTGGCACTGGTTTCTTTAAAAACATTGAAAAAGTAAAGTTCCTTTAACTGTAGTGGTACCACCCTCCTGGATGTATAGCGTGGCAGAGGTGTGCGAATTGCAAGACTGGCTGAACAGAATGGTGAATATTCTGGCAGATTAAACCATTCACATTTATATGTTTCTGCTGTAGTTTTAGCTGTTTGGCTGGACTCATGGAAAGTCTGCAATAAAGTGGAACTAAACCCATCATCTTAAGTTTCCCAAACCAGTTATATTCCAACTATCACAGTTGCTTGTGCTCTCAACCGAAATATAAAGCCATCAAATGGCTGGTGTCATTGCTGATCACGTGTGCTGCACCATGGCAACTGCAAATCAAACTGAATGTAAAATGGCAGCTTCCTTCATTGTAAAGGAGAGAGGTTTAGTTCCGTATTGTGTTCTGACATGCTATAGCAATATTACAGAATTTTAGGCCAGTGTCTTTAAAGATCCCTAATACAAGTCTTAATAAAAATGCTTGTTAATAAAGATCCCTAATAAAAGCGTTTATAAAATCTCAAGGGAAATATTACACTTGTGAACTCAGATAGAATTCTTGTTTCCGGGATAACGTGTGCCACCTACTGATTGGTTACCTCTCTAAGTGTCACTTTCAGAATTATTTTCTAACACTTGTAATTTATGTGATAAAACCCAACAGCTTGAAGATACCTCTGTAAAATCTGGTGGTGATTCTACGTGGATGGCCTCATCTATCAATGACTCGTCCATGGGGAAGGTTCTCGGATCAGCGGTGAGCTGTAATGGGCTCTGTATCCTAGCAGACAGCCGGGAAATCTGCTCCGGTCCTGAGGTCATCTCCTGCCTGAAGAGCGCTCACCGGGTGCGAGTGGAAATCTGCTCCCTAGGGGGCTGCGATTACATCGTCAGTAACCGATTGTCTGTAGAACGGAAATCCCAGTCTGAATTTTCTAACTGCACCAACAGAAGTAAACTGGCTGAACGGATCCAGCATCTACGGAGCATGTATGACCGGGTCTGTCTGATCGTGGAGAAGGACCGTGTGAAACCAGGTGTGATCTACATCGTCTGTGTATATGTGTTAAAGAAAGCGATTATTGCTTTTGGGTTAATTTTTAAACCTCTGTGTGTATGTATATACCGTATTACCCCGAAAATAAGCCTGGGTCTTATATTAATTTTGGCAACCAAAAACACACTAGGGCTTATTTTTGGGGTAGGTCTTATGCCATATGCTGTCTTCTCTCCCCCTGCCTGTAAGAAAATCCCAATGGAACAGTGTTAAAGTGCTTGTAAATGTCTAAAATCCACAGCACCACATATTGAAAAATGTGTATGTCTGCAAGCCAATTGTGCCACATACCTTCTTCTAGTGCTGGGCGCATCTGTAATCCGCTGGAGCTCTCTTCCCCTATTCGAGCACTGCATAGGGAGGGGGCTCGAGATCCCCCGCTGACAGCTTGCAGACGAAGCAGAGCAGCGTAACAGCAGAGCGCCGCTTCCATGGCCTGCCAGCTCTAAGTAATACAGAGGGGAGGGGGGCCCGAGATCCCCCACGGGGAGGAGAGGGGAAGAGGAGAGCAGCGAGAGGTCAGCACTATACCAAAAAGTAATTTGGCACAACTAGAACATACATAATATAACACTGTAATAGAGTGGATGCAAGTATTTCACCAGCACTTTAAACTAGGGCTTATTTTCAGGGTAGGGCTTATATTGCAGCCCTTCCCAAAAATCGGGGGAAGGTCTTATTTTCGGGGGAAACACAATATGTATGTGTGTGTATATTTTATTTATATATATATATATATATTTGTATATGTACATACATACAGGTGCTTCTCATAGAATTTGTGTATCGTCAAAAAATTTATTTCAGTAATTCAATCCAAAAAGTGAAACTCATATATTATATTTTTTCAAGCATTTCTTTCTTTTCATTTTGATGATTATGGCTTACAGATAGTGAAAACCCAAAATTCAGTATCTTAGAAAACTACATTATTATTGGCTTTCAGCTCGTCTGCATTGTTGGGTCTGGGTCCTCTTGACAATTCCTTGTGGATTCTCTATGGGGTTTAGGTCAAGTGAGTTTGCTGCCAATAAAGCCCAGTGATACCATGATCATTAAACCCAGTATTGGTACTTTTGTCAGTTTAGGAGGTGCCAAGTCCTGCTGAAAAATGAAATCAGCATCTCCATGAAGCTGCTTAGCAGAGGGAAGTATGAAGTGCTCTAGAATTTCCTGGTAGACGGCTGCACTGATTTTGGACCTGATAAAACACAATGGACCAACACTAGCAGATGACAATGCTCCCCAAATCATCACTGACTGTGGAAACTTCACACTCGACCTCATGCTACTTGGACTCTGTGCCTCTCCATTCTTTCTCCACTCTCTGGAACCTTCATTTCCAAATAAAATCCCAAATTTTCCAGTCAGTAATGATTTGGGGAGACACGAGTCACGAGTAGCCGAAAGAAGCCGAGCGCCGTGCGGCTCTATACTGCCCCTGCGCACCGTCGTTCGGCTACTTTCGGCTACTCGTGACGCGATGTATGCGACCGTCGGAAGCATGTCAATCAAATAGGAACGCCCAGACCCGAAGACCATACCCGGAAGCGACGGAGACGATGCATCTCTAAAACGGTAAGTACTGCTTCGATTCTAAAAAAAAAAAACACCCGATTCCCCTTGACAAAACGAGCCTCAATCAATGTTAAAAAAAAAGGTTTTTGGGGGAACTACCCCTTTAAGTTCTGTGTAATAAAATGGAAGGACACAGGAAAAAAGTATTGAACACACTAACTGAAATGTATTTAATACTTAGTACAAAATCCTTTGTTGGTAATAACAGCTTTAAGACGCAGGCTCCTGTATGAAGAAACTAGTCGCATGCGTTGCTCAGGTGTGATTTTGGCCCATTCTTCAACACAGTCTTCAGATCTTCAGTTCTTTCCATAGATTTCCTGTTGAATTCAAGTCAGGTGATTGGCTGGGCCATTCTAGCCGCTTTTATTTTCTTTCTTTGAAACCAATTGAGAGTTTCCTTGGCTTTGTGTTTTGGGATCATTTGTCTTTCTGAAATGTCCTCCCTCTTTTTATCTTCATCATTGTATCTGCCAGGTCTTTCTGAATCTCTCCACAAGTGGTTCTTGGTTTTTGGACAACTCTTCTTCTGATAATAATTTTCACTCCTCTGTCAGAAATGTTGCGAGAAGCACCTGGTCGTAGCCAGTTTATGGTGAAATTATGTTCTTTCTACTTCATGACCCCAACAGTGCTCACTGTAACATTCCGAAGTTTAGAAATCCTTTTGTAACCAATGCCATCAGTATGTTATCTTCATAAATTACCTAGAAAAATGGTGACGTGTTTGATACTTATTTTACCTGCTGTATATGTAATTTTTTTTATTTAATTTTTTGTACTCAATAGGAAAATGTACACAACTGCTACAATGTTGTACATATTCCCTTTACAGTGGATGTCCACTCCTAAAAATGTGAAAAAAAAAATTATACTTTCCAGAAATGGCTGTTACTTGGCAGATCGTCCTAATCTGCCACTTCCTATTCCACGGTAGTCTTCATTCTTCTCCTCCTCGCGTTGTCTTCTTGGGAATCGGGTGTGCTGTTTTTTGGGACCTGTGTCCCCCCCAGAAGACAGCCAGCCATTCACCAAGCGCCGCAGGAAAAACGGGCAGTGAAGCCGCAAGGCTAAAAATAGTGGGACTATACCGCCACCGCACATACTGCCCCAGTGTGAAAGAGGCCTAAATGTCAGCAGCTACAGTGTAAAATACTTCAGCTGGAACACCGCTTTAAGCTCCATTGTTTTTCTTGGTTGTTGGCTTTACTGAATTGGTGAAATTAATAAAGGAGCACAACTCTTGGATTATTATCTAACCGTAATGTTCATTTCTGATCTGCAGGAGATACGTCTCGACCGTTTCAGAGAACAAAGTATTATGACAGCACATTGTCCTCTTTAATCAGCGCCGGGGTCCAGATCCTCTTCAGTTGCAGCCAGGAGGAGACAGCGGGGTTACTGAAAGAACTGGCCTCTCTAGAGAGGAGAAAGAACACGGCCATCACCGTCCCCACACAGGTGACCGGCCACAAGCAAGAAGCACTGAACTTTTACCTGTCTATCCCCAATGTCAGCTACATCACCGCCCTCAACCTCTGCCACCACTTCAGCTCAGTCCGACATATGGCTGACAGGTGAGTCTAGGAATCTTATCAGATGAACTGGTAAAAAAAAAAAAAAGTATATTTTTAAAAGCTGATTTACACAGCATTGCCGTATCTTTCGCTTACAGTGGTTATAAAGGTAAACAACCTTTTACCTTAACCACTTCAGCCCTGGAAGATTTTACCTTCTTCCTGACCAGAGCACTTTTTACAATTCGGCACTGCATCGTTCTAACTGACAATAGCGCGGCCGTGCGATGCTTTACCCAAACAAAATTTGCATCCTTTTTTTTTTAACCACAAGTAGAGCTTTCTTTTGGTAGCATTTGATCACCTCTGCGGTTTTTATTTCTTTATCGTACATCACGGGACACAGAGCGCATAGCCATTACACTTGGGTTATATGGGTACCTTCAGGTGTGGACACTGGTGTAATCAATTTCACAGGACGTTTCCTCCCTATATAACCCCCTCCCACTGGGAGTGCTTCAGTTTTTTCGCCAGTGTCTTAGGTGTTGGTCACGTCTAGCTGTCCCTCGGAGGTCTCGGGACCCAGGATAGCTAGCCGGATCCGTCCGAAGTGCTTCAAAGCCAAGGTGTACGGTACCCGGGCCCTGCTGGAGTGGGGTGTTGCCTATAATGCCTCTCCTAGGAGGGCTGGATTCTGGGCTCCAGTGCCTTAGTCTCTCCTAAGAACTAAACGCTACTGATGCCAGGATGCTATATAGGTCCAGGGGTGTGGGTTCCACGGAGATGAGGGAAGGCTGGGCCTCTTGCAATTTGCAATACCCTGCAGCGTGGAGCAGGTAAGAGGGAACCTGCGGGACTTGGTTCG
Source organism: Rana kukunoris (assembly GCA_029574335.1). Classification (NCBI taxonomy): domain Eukaryota; kingdom Metazoa; phylum Chordata; class Amphibia; order Anura; family Ranidae; genus Rana; species Rana kukunoris. The sequence continues at coordinate 116,602,921 of CM056059.1, read as the reverse complement.
ACAGTAGGTATCCCCCTGGGGGTTCTGGGTCGGCTAATGGTATGCTTCTGCATCAGCCACTATCTCCACTATGTCTTTTGAGGCAGGATGGGATGTACTAATGTTTACCCAGATAACATGTAGATATATATATGCTTTTAAAGATATGTATTTTGCTACTCCCCCCAGATTTGCCTGTTAGCATGATACTGCAGCCCCACGTGTTATAGGGAGGAAATGCTGAAAAAACTCCTGTTTCCTAGGAAGCCTATGGGGACAGCTTCCTCTATGTGTGCACTACAATAAAGATTAGTGACTTGCCTGGTGTCTGTTGGGTTGCTAGCGCTGGTCCAGGCTTCTCCTCTGCTCTCTGCTTCCTCCATGTTGGTTTCAGCGTGGGGGGGGGGGCGGGGGCGCGCGCGTGCGCGCCGCCTTTTACAGTGTCAGCGTGCGTGGGGGGGGGCGGGCCAGCAGCGTCAGGTCTCAAATAAAGCAACAAAGCATTTCCTGGCTGGTCATTCCCTCCTGAGAGCAGTGGAGGCTGAGGACATAGAGCGCGCAGCTGAGCCATTTCTGGCTAACAGTGACACCCAGTGGTGGTTTGTGGATCTTCAGGTCTGGACTTAGTCCACACTGACCAGAAGAAAGAAAAAAAAAGTTTTTTTCTTAAAGGGACTCAGCCTTAGATCTGGCAGTATCTGAGTCGGTGCAACCTTGGGCTCCAGCTAACGGGCATTGGTGTGGCAATACTCACAGGACTTTCCTCGGTATTGCCGCCTTCTCAGGCGTATGAAAATTTAGATTTTTTTTTACCATAGCCTGTTCTTATTAATGGTTCACTTCTAGTTACAACAGTTGGGTGTTGGCTGTAGGGGTGTCTCAAGGTTGTGCAATGGCTCCCAAGGGATCAGGACCAGCTAAGGCTGCAAAAGGTGCCAAAAAATTAAAGGGGTCTCCATCGGGGTCAGAGGATTTGGGCCAGGCTCCAGTGGTCCCACCCTCACCAGATAGACCACCGAACAGCATGTTGCAGGAGCCATTGAGGGTGCTAGGGGCAGAGGCGGCCCCCAATCAACCCATTCCCGTTTATGTTACGGAAGAAATGCTAGAGACCACCCTGGGTGGGCTAGAGAAAAGGTTAACTGCTTTAATTGCCCGCTCTTTGCCGGGTGGCAAACGGGCTAGATCCCCATCACCTAGAGCGGTGTGTTCGGATGCAGAGGTCCTCTCTTCGGAGGAATTGGACCCACAGGGGGATCAAGCGGACCTGAGTCCTGACGGGTCAGACATTGAAGATTCCACTATAGATGACATTTTTTCGGCTTCTCAAGCAGAGAGTCTGTGGATCCAGTCTCTGACGGATATGGTTCGCACTGCTTTTAAACTTCCAGTGTCAGAACAATTAGCGATATCCTCTTTAGGTTCCTTGAAGGCACCGTTGAGTGGTGCGTCTTTCCCGGTTCACCCCCTTCTGGAGAGCGTGATTTTTCAGGATTGGGCTCGACCTGATAGGATTTTTATCCCTCCTAAAAGGTTCACCATTCTCTATCCTATGGAAGAAGAATTTGCAAAGAAATGGGCACTCCCTACCGTGGACGCAGCCATTTCCTGCGTAAATAAATCCCTGACCTGTCCGGTGGAAAATGTCCAGATGTTTAAGGATCCAGTCGACAAAAAATTGGAGACCCTACTGAAGGCTTCTTTTACCACAGTAGGTGCCGTGGTTCAGCCAGCGGTGGCAGCCATTGGCGTTTGTCAGGCTTTAAAGAATCAGACTAAACAGATATTAAGGGACATACCGGCTCAGCAAGCTCGTGAATTGGCTGACCTCCCAAGGGCTCTCTGCTTTGCAGTAGATGCTATTAAGGACTCCGTTAAACAGGCGTCCCGTTTATCTCTGCTGTTGGTTCATATGCGTCGCCTTTTGTGGCTGAAAAACTGGTCAGCAGAGGCACCCTGCAAAAGGCTTTTAGCAGGATTTCCCTTTCATGGGGGGAGACTATTCGGTGAAGACCTAGATAAATATATCCAGACCATATCAAGTGGTAAAAGTTCTTTCTTGCCTGTCAAGAAAAGATCGCGTGGGCCCGCGTTTAAGCGACAGGCCTTCGCAGGCTCGGCCCCTTCAACTTCCCGTCAGTATCGACGGCCTCCCGGGCGTTCAGCATTTAATAGCCGCCCACAAGGACAAGCCACGGCAGGCAAGAGGCCATGGTCTCGCAAGCCGGTTAAACCAGTCCTCAAGTCAGATTCATGAAGGGGCGCCCCCACTCTCTTGGGTGGGGGGAAGGCTTCGGTTTTTCTCCGAAGTGTGGAAGGCCAGAATTCCCGACTCTTGGGTAATGTCCGTGGTAGCCACGGGCTACAAGCTAGAGTTTCGGGAAGTCCCCCCTTCTCATTTTCAGGGGTCAAGTCTTCCAAGCGACCCATTAAAGAGGGCCTCTCTTGTAAAAGCATTGGATCGTCTCTTGCTCCAAGGAGTAATTGTAGAAGTACCAACCCAGGAATGGGGTCTGGGATTCTACTCCAACCTTTTCATAATACCAAAGCCCAATGGCGACGTCAGACCTATCTTAGACCTCAAACGCCTAAATCGCTTTCTAAACATTCAGACCTTTCGTATGGAGTCCATACGTTCGGTGGCAGCCAGCCTACATCAAGACGACTTTCTAGCATCTATAGACATAAAAGATGCGTATCTGCACGTGCCGATCTACCCGGCACATCACAAGTTTCTTCGTTTTATGATAGATCACCGCCATTACCAGTTCGTAGCCCTCCCTTTCGGGTTGGCAACAGCTCCGCGGGTATTCACAAAGGTGTTAGCCCCGGTGCTAGCCGTCCTAAGGACAGAAGGCATTTTGGTCTTGGCATACCTGGACGATCTTCTGGTTATCGACAGCTCAGCTTCCAGCCTCAATCAGGCAGTAGGTCGCACAGTTCAGCATCTAGAGGAATTCGGGTGGATTGTGAACCTAGAAAAATCGATATTGAAACCCACAAAGCAGTTGGAATATCTAGGCCTTCGGCTAGATACAGACTGCCAGAGGATAATTTTACCTCAAGCAAAGGTCAGATCAATAGCTCAAGCAGTTAAAGTGATCTTAGGCAAGAAGAGGCCGACTATTCGCCTATGTATGCGACTGCTGGGGAAGATGGTGGCCGCCTTCGAGGCAGTACCCTACGCCCAGATCCATACCAGATATCTTCAGGCAGCCATTCTCTCTGCTTGGAACAAGTCCATTCAGGCGTTAGATCGTCCGTTAGTGCTCTCCCCGAAGGTCCGGCGCAGCCTGTTTTGGTGGCTGGTCCCTCAAAATTTGTCAAAGGGGAAATCCTTTTGCCCCATCACGTGGAAGATAGTATCCACGGATGCCAGCCTGTCAGGTTGGGGGGCAGTTCTAGAAGGACAGACCCAGCAAGGGCAGTGGTCGGAGGCAGAAAAACTGCTTCCCATCAATATCCTGGAGATCAGAGCTGCTCGGCTGGCCCTGATCGCCTGGACTCTCCCCCTTCAGGGTCTGCCAGTAAGGATACAGTCCGACAACGCCACAGCGGTGGCATACATAAACCACCAGGGGGGCACGAGGAGCCCAGCAGCCCAAAGAGAAGTAAACCTGATTTTTCTCATGGGCCGAAGCCCATGTACCCTGCATCTCGGCGGTGTTCATCCCAGGGATAGACAATTCTCAAGCAGATTTTTTGAGTCGTCAACAGTTGCTCCCGGGGAGTGGTCTCTTCACCCCCAGGTATTCCAAGAGATTTGCCAAAGATTCGGAGTCCCAGATGTGGACATTATGGCAACGAGATCCAACAAAAAGTTGGACAAATTCATATCCCGAGCCAGGGATCCCTCGGCCTACGGGACCGATGCGTTGGTTTGCCCTTGGCACCAGTTTTCTCTTCTGTATGCGTTCCCTCCACTGCACATGATTCCCCGCCTTCTACGGAGGATCAGGGTGGAGCGCAGGCCTGTGATCCTGGTGGCCCCAGCCTGGCCCAGGAGGGCTTGGTACGCACTCATCGTGAAGATGTCGGTCGGGGCGCCGTGGCCGCTCCCCCTGCGCCCAGATCTGCTGTCTCAGGGCCCAATCTGCCACCCTGCTTCACAGCAACTAAATTTGACGGCTTGGCGGCTGAATCCCTAATTCCTAAGGGCAGAGGCCTCTCAGATCAGGTCATATCTACGTTGATTCAGGCTAGGAAACCGGTCTCCAGAAATATTTATTACAGAGTCTGGAGAACCTATGTGGAGTGGTGCGAGTCTCAAAAATGGCATCCTCTAAAGTTTTTTATTGACAGGATCTTGCGATTCCTCCAGGTTGGCGTTGACAAAGGGTTGGCTCTTAGTACTCTAAAGGGGCAGGTGTCGGCTTTATCGATATGGTTTCAAAGACCCTTGGCCACCCATTCACTTATGGAAACCTTCTTGCAGGGGGTCTTGCATGTGAATCCCCCTATTAGAGCTCCCCTCTGCCCCTGGAATTTAAATCTGGTCTTGTCAGCTTTACAAAGGCAGCCGTTTGAACCTCTGACAGAAATCCCTCTTGTGCTACTAACCCGAAAGTTGGTTTTCTTGGTGGCTATGGCTTCGGCCAGAAGGGTTTCCGAGCTGGCAGCCTTGTCATGCAGGGAGCCATACCTTATTCTGCATAAGGACAGAGTGGTTCTGCGGCCTCAACCTTCTTTCCTTCCTAAGGTCATATCCAGTTTTCACTTGAATCAGGACCTAGTCCTACCATCCTTCTTTCCTACTCCCCAGTCCAGAGAGGAAAGACTGCTTCATACTTTGGACGTGGTTCGAGCCATGAGGGTCTATCTCAAGGCTACAGAGAAGATTCGGAAAACAGATGTGCTTTTTGTTCTTCCGGATGTCCCCAAGAAGGGTCAGCCGGCTGCCAAGTCTTCCTTGGCTAGGTGGATTAAGCAGCTGATTTTTCAGGCCTATGGTCTGAAGCGCGTTCCACCTCCCTTATCAGTTAAAGCCCATTCTACGAGGGCCATGAGTGCCTCCTGGGCGGCACACCATCAGATCTCTATGGCACAGGTTTGCAAGGCGGCAACCTGGTCTTCCGTACATACGTTTACTAAATGTTATAAGTTGGACGTTGCAAAGGGTACGGACGCAGCATTTGGGCAGGCGGTCCTACGGGCAGCAGTATAGAATCCTCTGATCCGGGTCACGCCCCCTTTTCTCTGTTGGTGGAGTTACTTTACTTCCTGATAATTTTTTTGTTTGGCTATTCTTGGCCTTACGGTCTCCCTCCCTTCATAGAGCATTGCTTTAGGACATCTCAAGTGTAATGGCTATGCGCTCTGTGTCCCGTGATGTACGATAAAGAAAAAAGGATTTTTAATAAACAGCTTACCTGTAAAATCCTTTTCTTGAAGTACATCACGGGACACAGAGCTCCCACCCCTCTTTTGGGGAACATTGTGTAACCTCGGAGGAATTGCTTGCTACAAAACTGAAGCACTCCCAGTGGGAGGGGGTTATATAGGGAGGAAACTTCCTGTGAAATTGATTACACCAGTGTCCACACCTGAAGGTACCCATATAACCCAAGTGTAATGGCTATGCGCTCTGTGTCCCGTGATGTACGATAAAGAAAAAAGGATTTTTAATAAACGGCTTACCTGTAAAATCCTTTTCTTGAAGTACATCACGGGACACAGAGCTCCCACCCCTCTTTTGGGGAACATTGTGTAACCTCGGAGGAATTGCTTGCTACAAAACTGAAGCACTCCCCAGTGGGAGGGGGTTATATAGGGAGGAAACTTCCTGTGAAATTGATTACACCAGTGTCCACACCTGAAGGTACCCATATAACCCAAGTGTAATGGCTATGCGCTCTGTGTCCCATGATGTACTTCAAGAAAAGGATTTTACAGGTAAGCTGTTTATTAAAAATCCTTTTTTTTTTGCGCTATAAACAAAAGAACAGTGCCAATTTTGAAAAAAAACACTATCTTTTACTTTTTGCTATAATATCCCACATTTTTTTTTCTCAGTTTAAGCCGATATGTATTGTAGATAGTTAGATATACACCATGTAACCATACACGAGTGTATAGTGGAAGACGGACTTTATAGGCGTAGTACAGTTAAAAATAGATTATTTATTACATACAAAAGAATACATGGTAGATGAGACAAACAAAATATATATTAATTAAAACATAAACTGTCACAGAAAGTGGCAGTTGATTAGCATATGTCAGAGTGAGACAGACCACTAGAAAATATTTGTACATATATATATACACAAGGTAACCAAAACGTAGGTATTTCACATCTACTGAGGTTATGTAGAATTTTGGAAACCGGTACAGTTTCTATAGGTGGGGTGTCGCACAATGCTTAGCTAATACCTACGTTTGGTTACCTTGTGTATATATATATATGTACAAATATTTTCTAGTGGTCTGTCGCACTCTGACATATGCTAATCAACTGCCACTTTCTGTGACAGTTTGTTTTAATTAATATATATTTTGTTTGTCTCATCTACCATGTATTCTTTTGTATGTAATAATCTATTTTTAACTGTACTACGCCTATAAAGTCCGTCTTCCACTATACACTCGTGTATATCTAACTATCTAAAATACATTTCGGGACGTGGCATATACATACCTTATTTGATCCACAGTTCCACTCTGTGAGGATCAAAATCTAATTCGATATGTATTGTACATATTTTTGGTACAAAAAAACCCCGCAATAAGCGTTTGATTGGTTTGTGCAAAAGTTATAGCGCCTACAAAATAGGGGATAGAATTATGGCATATTTTTTTTTTTTATACTAGTAATGGTGAGGATCTGCGTTTTTTTAATTTATTTTTTATTATTATTATTTTATCGTGACTGCGACATTATGGCGGCCACTTTTGACACATTTTTGGGACCGTTGCCATTTATACAGCAATCGGTGGTATAAAAAGGCACTGATTACTGTAAAAATTACACTGGCAGGGAAGGGGTTAAATCTGTTCCCTTTGCATGTTCTAACTGAAGACTGGGGTGGGACCGACTAGGAGAAATGACAGATCACACTGTTCATTGTATGAACAGACGATCAGTCATTTCTCCCCTAAGAGAAACCGGGAGCTGTGTTTACACACACAGCTCCCGGTTCTCGATGTGTCACGAGCGATCGTGGGTGACGGCAGTCATCGCACCTGGCGGGAACTTGCATCGGCTCCGGGGGTGAGCAGCGGGCGCATGCCCCTTAGTGGGCAAAGCAACGTAATATAACGTAGCAAGTGGTTCTAAAGCTTTAAGGTTTGTTAGCTTAATGCATTCAGGTGATAAACCACTTGTGTTGCAACCCCCCCCCCCCGATTTAGCAATGTGAAGGAGAGCTCTCGCCGCTGTCTCTCGCTCATTAATGGGCAGATTGATGGCAGCAAGAGTCATTGTCAAATGTTGTGCCCAGCTGCATTTAATTGCAGCGCACCGTGCTGAATCGCATGTCAATGTACAGCAGCACAGCGCGTCGCCCTGCTGTATATTGCCATAAATTATGTGTATGTTTGTACAAAACAAAAAAGGGAGCCGTGTGATGCGCTGAATCAGTCCACACTGCCCCCCCCCCCCCACTTACTGCAGCCGGGAACAGACTGCTCCCCATTCCCATGTTAAGTCCTTAATACTGATCATGCTTCTTGCTGTGTGGCCCAGCCACAGACAAATGCCAGTCTGCGACCCCTCTGGTCTATGATGTTCATACCAACCAGTTTTTCTTTTTCAATATTTTTATTGACATTTTTTAAGAACAGGGCCCACAACTCCGAACTAAACAAAATTTGTGGCTAACATACTGCACAATGTCTTCATGTAAGTTTGGTTCCTGGCTTCCTTTAATGATCCTTTCATTCCGCAGCTCTATAGATGAACTATCCGCCAAAGGACAAGTGAGCCAGCAGAAGGCTGAGGAGATTTACCGCTACCTTCATTATCAGTCTGATCCACTAATGCTGCAGACTGTGGACAAACGCAAACCCCACTCGTAGTTCAATCACTGACTCTTTTCTATGGACCGTTTGTCTGCGGAGATGTTATTGCAGGACAATGCTTTCCAGTCCTCTGCACAAGCACTTTGTGTTTATTTGTATATCTGTGTACATTGTGTCTATTTTGTACAGAATATAAACTATTTTGGAAGATATGAATTATTTATGCTGCCAAATTTGTGTTGGAATCTCACTTTGCAGAGCTAGTTTGATCAAACCTTAAATGGTTCCGGTATGTCTTGGGCCCCTTTCACACTGCCGCAAATTGAAAGTTGTGCGATTTTTGTCACGATTTCAGGTAGGGGTGCAATGGTTCAAAAAACTCATGGATCGGATCGATCCTCGGATCAGGAGTCACGGATCGGATAATTTTTCGGATCAGCAATAAAGAAAAAGACTAATCTTGTTACACCCACCAGAGTTTTAGATTCAGTTATTTTCATCACAAAACTGAGCTTATTTGCTTAAATACAGTACATATAAATCTGACGGACTATTTACATGTTTAATAAAATTTAACATGTAAACAGTCCGTCAGATTTATATGTACTGTATTTAAGCAAATAAGCTCAGTTTTGTGATGAAAATAACTGAATCTAAAACTCTGTTGGGTGTAACAAGATGTCCGCTTGCCCCCTAATCACTATCTGGTGTCACAGGGCCCCCCACTCCTCTGGTGTCACCCCCTTCTCTGGTGTCACAGGGCCCCCCCTCTGGTGTCCAGACAGCCATGCATCTCCCACCAGCAGGTGTAGATTTATTGTCTCCTCTCCACATGTCTGTGGTCCCATCTCACTCCACCCAGTGTGCTTGCCAGAGCCCAGCGTCACACGCCTCCCTGCCTCAGCACGTCACACTGTGCACTGGGCTCTGACAAGCACACTGGGTGGCGCAAGATGGCCGGAGCTAGGCTGAAGCCTAGGGACTTGCCGAGGCTCCGGAGCGCGCCGATCCGATCACGGATCGGTGACGATCCGATGCACCCCTAATTTCAGGAAATGTAAACTTGAGGTCTTTGGACCTCACTTCGTATCAAAGTAGGACCATAGTACAAGGACTACTTTTTGAAGTGGCACACATATGAATGGTTGTCCCTGGAAATCATGGGGTACGACTTTGCAGTTCTAAGTCGCAGGACAAGTGTGAAAGAGGCCTTTATATATAAAAAAAAACGTAGTAAATCACATTCCTAGGCTTGAGTTTGTTCCTGCTGAACTACAAAACACCTCCCCCTTGTTAGGGAGAAGTTTTCTGTAGATGAGCACAGAACTCAGGCAGGGCTGACAACACGGCTTGGGATTTGAGCACAGAGAGAAACAGCCGGTCACTACAGGAAAAGAGGAGAGCGCCAGATTTCTATCAGGAGCGGGTAGTTGGTATTTTTAAAAGGGAAAACCGCGGGGCAACATGTGTCTGTACAGACGTGCGCGCTTTTTTTTTTTTGCCATCTGTGTCCTGTTGTGGACCCTTCGCTTCCTGTGAGGAGACATAAAGAGCAATGACAAAACATTGCTGACGTGATAAAGTCAGGAAATTCTCATTACTGTAAAAGCTCTGTAATGTGTTTGGATGTGAATTATTTTAAGGCTACCAAGGTCTTAGAGCAGTGACGCCCATCCCACCACCATTCCGAGCTCTAAGGCTTATCCATACAAGATATGGATTGTACAATAAAGTTTACATTTACCAACACTATGCAGTATGAGGATTTACCAAATCGGGCCACTAGATACTGGTTTGTACATTTTTGTTTTTTAACCACTTGCTTACTGGGCACATAAACCCCCTTCGTGCCCAGGCGAAATTTCAGCTTCCGGCACTGCGTCGCTTTAACTGACAATTGCGCAGTCGTGCGACGTGGCACCCAAACAAAATTGGCGTCCCTTTTTTCCCCACAAATAGAGCTTTCTTTTGGTGGTATTTGATCGCCCGTGCGTTTTTTTTTTTTTGCGTTATAAACAAAAAGAGCGACAATTTAAAAAATTTTTTTTTTACTTGTTGCTATAATAAATATCCCACTTTTTATTTTTTTTTTATATTTTTTTTTTCTCAGTTAAGGCCGATACGTATTTTTGTAAAAAAAAAAAAAATCACAATAAGTGACTGCTTTACGCAAAAGTTATAGCGCCTACAAAATAGGGGACAGAATTATGATTTTTTTTTTTATATATTTTTTTTTTTACTAGTAATGGCGGCGATCTGTGATTTTTATTGGGACTGCGATATTGCGGCGGACACTTTTGACGCCATTCACATTTATACAGCGACCAGTGCTATAAATATGCACTAATTACTGTATAAATGTGACTGGCATTGAAGGGGTTAACACTAAGGGGTGAGGAAGGGGTTAAATGTATTGCCTGGGTGTGTTCTAACTGTGTGGGGAGGTGATCGATGCTGTCTCCCTATGTACAATGGAAACAGCATCTGTCTCCTTTCCCTGACAGGATGTGGAGCTCTGTGTTTACACACACAGCTCCACGTCCCTGCTCTGTCACCGCCGATCGTGTGTACTTGATGGACATCGCGGCCGCCAGGTACACGCATCGAATCCTCGGTGATGCGTCGGGACTGTTTTTCCCTGTGGCGCGCGCGGGGAATTACAAGTAGATCGCGTCCAAAGACGTGACCCCGGCGCCTCAGGTCCGCGCTGTTGACGTATTCTGTCAATAGCGCGGACCCGAAGTGGTTAATATATCTCACATTTATTTTAGATTGTAATGTGTGTGGTGAGCCTAAAGTCTCGTAGACACGATCGGATTTTCAGACGGGATTTGTGTGACGACAGACTTTTGTACGCTCCATCAGAAAATTGTCCAACTTTCCACTGACAAATATTGGATGGCAGGCTTATTTATTTTTCTATCGTGTGTACGCAAGTCCAAAGTACAAAACACATGCTCGGAGTCAATGCTCACCAAGCACAACATTAGCAGAAGGCGCCCAAAAGGTGGCGCTTAAGAGTTGAAAAAACGTACTACATTTGTGTTTGTTGGCTGACAATTGTATGCATGACAAGTTCCTGGCCACAACGCTCTTCTGAATAAAGTCTGACGCTATTTCTGCTGAAAATTCAATCGTGTGTATGAGGCTTTAGACTTCAGCACCATTACCCTACACAGGCAGACGCTTATCGGAGCAAGTACCAAAAAGATATACATTGCAATATATTAGAAACTGTCTGTGGCAAATATGAGAGCAGTGCGGAGATAACATTTGTTTAATCTCTTGTTGGATTTTTAAAGAAAACAAAAATGTCCCAGATATTTACACCAGTATAGAGAGGAAAGTGAGAACCTTCCTAGTATGGTGAGAAGCAAGCGTTAGAAAGCATCTTGATTAATCCAGAACAGAAGTGATAGATTGATGTACATTCAAGATATGGTAAATATAACCAACAAAGATGGAGTTGTGGATATAGTGGAAAGCATACGTAAGCACACTAATAGGAAGGGCTTATCGATGGAGAGAAATAGTAATGCCTAGATGGAAAATATTTCTCGTATGATGGGTTTCCATTTCCAAAGTTTCTCCTGCTAGGAGTCAGGTCAAGGCTCAAGCCCACATAAAAGCTACCCTCCTAAGATCTGGCAAAGCTTCCACAGTCTGTAAATGGGGGGAAATCCCTCCCACAGGGCTAATTGTGTTCTACTGACAGAATACAATGACCACTGCCGGCAGCGATAGCAGAAAATCAGACGAATTATAAATCAGACAGGCTTTCGCTTGTCTTCAGTACAACCAGCCTGCCCATAAATGGATATTCGTCCAGTTCCTTCTGAACCTGCTAAATTTTAAATGTTGGCTTAAAGTGGGTGTAAATCCACTTAAAAAAAAAAAAAACACCTGCAAGAGACATGCATAATGAGCTAGTATCCATAAGCATACTAGCTCATTACGCAACATTTACCTCACAACGCCATCCTTGGGCAGCTGCCATGCATGCGTGCGGAAACCACCAGTCACAGCACAACCTCCTTTAGGAACGGCAAGATCACTATTGCCAAAGTGTGCCTGCGCCGTAGCCATCGGTACCCGTCATTTTTGTAAATATCTCCTAAACCGTGGAGGTTTAGGAGATATTTTGAGCACCTAAAGGGAAGCCTTACCTGTAGGTAAAAGTGGTTGTAGAGTTTACAACCACTATAATGGAAGGTTGCCCAGTAGGCAGCAACACCAACCTTTGCTTTCTTCAGAGTTAGGGAAGCTACTGGTGTTTTACCATCCCCCAAACTGGAGTTGGAAGGTTGAAGAAAGCAGAGAGCTTTGCAAAACAACAATACATTGTAGATGCAGCTCTTCAGACCAGTGTTTACAAGCTGAACCCTGTGTGAATAAGACTTATTTTCATCTGCCAGTTAGGCCACGTACACACGATCGGTTCAAACCGATGAGACTGGTCCGACGGACCGTTTTCATCGGTTCACCACTGAAGTGGTCTGATATGTGTACACACCATCAGTCCAAAATCCGATCGGGTCAGAACGCGGTGACGTAGAACACAACGACGTGCTGAACAAACAAAGTTCAATGCTTCCAAGCATGCGTCAACTAGATTCTGAGCATGCGCAGGTTTTTGGACCGATGCTTTTGCGTACTAACCATCTGTTTGGACCAATGGTCAGGTGTCCATCGGTCAGATTTTAAAGCAAGTTTTAAAACTTTGGGCCGTACACGCGGTCGGTTTGGACCGATGAAACGGGACTTAAGTCCATTCTCATCGGTTTGAACTGATCGTGTGTACGTGGCCTAAAAGGTAGTGCCTATGTGAACAGATAGTAGGAATTTATGCAGTTCCTCACTTGATTTATACAGCTCTTTAAAGGCCTTCTTTACATTGGCAGATTGGAGGGCCCAACTGTTTCTTCTCGAGAAGTATGATTTTAACTAATGAGCTTTACACTTGCTCTAAAAAAAAAAAAAAAGTGAAAACCATTTAAAAGGGGTTGTAAAGCTTTGTGTTTTTTCACCTTAGTCCCCAGTTTACTTACCTTACGAAACTCCCAGGTGCGTTTGCGGCATCTGCTTCGGTTCCCAGCCTGGCCGTTGATTGGCTGGGTGGATTAATAGCTGTGCAGCAATTGGCTAGCGCTGCTGTCAATCACAGTGGATGACGCGGCGCGCCGGAGCCGAGGGACACAGTCGGCAGCTATGGCCGCTGCTGTATCACGCTCGCAAAAGCTTTCCACCGTGCGAGCGCCCTCGCATAAAGATGGAAAGATTTTGCGAGGAGGAGCCCAGACAGCCGCCGAGGGACCCCAGAAGACAGCTTTCCGGGCCACTCTGTGCAAAACGAACTGCACAGTGGAGGTAAGTATAACATGTTTGTTATTTTAAAAACAAAAAAATCCTGACTTTAGTGTCCCTTTAAGGTGAAAAAACAACCGATGCTGACAGGCCCCCATTTACTTACCTGAGCCCTCAAAAGTCCTGCGTCTTCAATCTGCTGGCTTCTCATTGGATGATTGATGGCAGCGCAGACATTGGCTCCCACTGCTGTCAATCAAAGCAATGACGCACTGCGCCGGGCCGAGTGATACAGTCGGCGCGCACCCACAAGCTAACCCCCTTGTGAGAGTGCTTGTGGGGAGCGATCCCAGAAGACAAGGATTGGGGGGGGGGGGGGGGCCACTCTGTGCAAAACTAGCTGCACAGTGGAGGTAAGTATGACATGTTTGTTATTTAGAAAAAAGAAAAAAAAAGGAACCTTTACAACGCCTTTAATGAAACAAGTTCAAAAATTCCACATCATTTTGGAAACCTAAAAAAAAAATATATAAAAATCTGTTGCCTCAATATCATATTAGAAGATGCTTTAATGAGGGTTTAAGTGTCTTTCATTAAGTGGCACATACCATGGATGTAGCCCGCCTCACCCATGCCAAGCAATAAAAATGTCTGCATGTTCGGTATATACATCATTTCAGGATCTAGGTCTCATCAGAAAAGGAATTTGAAAAATACTACATTTTCTTCCTCGTTTGAGGACGACACCTCATCCTTTTTGAAGAGTTTTCCGATCACCGGTGTGTCTCTGGAGCCTAAATGTGGAATAAGGGAAGAGAACCAAGACCAGTCGTGAGCTACACAAGCTGTGACCCCCACATACATTCTCATTATACGGCGATAAAAAGTGGCATACCAGAGTCTGTATAAAGAATGAGAGCAATGTCATAGTAATATAAAACATTTTTTTTTTCACTCCTTAAAATCCCCTTTGAGTTCATTAACAGACACCGCTTCTTTCCAAATTCATGACGGATAGATAGGGTCTTATACCACCACCTACCAGGAGGACACCAGGCAGCAGTGGCGTAACTAGAACCTTCAGGGCCCCCAATGCAAGAAACCATGAAGGGCCCTTTTCTCCAAGCCCCATGGCAGAACAGGGCCCGGGCGCAAGTGGGTGGCTGCATATAAAAAGGAACCAATTTCTCTATTTTCCCCTGCTTCTTCTCCTCCTCCTCCTCTAAACCCACCCTCCCACCCACCCACCCACCCACCCTCCCACCCACAGGCATCAGGAGGAACATGGAGAGATTGGTTCCTCTATGTTGGTGTTTCTCAATCTTTTTTTTTTTTCAATCAGGGCACCCTTAAATTATAACCCTAGGTGAATGGGGCTGCATTGCATGCAGTTTGCAGCATAGTGATGATGCACTTAAGGGGTTAAAACAGGCGGTCAGGATGCAACAGAATGCCTCTTCGCCAGCTGTGAAATGCCTCTGAAAAGCGATCTGAACATGGATCGCTTTTCAGAGGAACAGCTTTTTTTTCCCCTCTGGTACTTTGAAAGAGCAAGGAAAAAAAAAAATCAGTTCGGATTGTACACATATAGGGGGTCAGGATTAAACACGCATGCATAAATACATACATACATACATGTAAACACATAATCAGTGGCAGCTGGTGCTCAAAATTTTGATTCAGGAATAGAGGAATTTCATAAAGAGGAAGTGAACACCGATGGGTGTTACGTCCTCTGTTTCCCTGCAAAGCTAAAGCATAATGGGCTACTATGCATCGCATACTAGCCCATTATGTCTCACTGAAACCGAAGCCTGCGATGTCACCACTGTCCCGCATGTGAGCAAGAGCCACCAGTCATGGCACGATCTCCTTTAGAAATGGCACACTTGCCGTTTCTAAATGGCACCACTGTCTACGTCATGTGCGCCGTAGATATCAGCGCCCGTCTCATTTGTAAATATCTCCTAAACCGTGGAGGTTCAGAGGATATTTCGAGCACCTACAGTTAAGCCTTAGGCCCCTTTCACACTGGGGCGGGAGCCACGGTGGCGGTATAGCGGCGCTATACCGTCGTAATTGCTACGGGATTCGGCCACTAGTGGTGCGGTATGAACCTCCGCTAGAGGCCGATAAAGGGTTATTGCAGGCAGTATTACTGCGGTATCCCATTGTTTTAAATGGGAAGGAGCGGTATACATACCGCTCCAAAGATGCTGCTTGCAGGAGATTTTTTTTATTTTTTTTTTCTCTCCTGCCAGCGCATCGCCTCAGTGTGAAAGCCCTCGGCTTTCACATTGAGGTTGCTGGACAGGAGTTTTTCAAGCGGTATAGCAGCGCTATACTCATGTTTATTACTCAAAAGTGTTCTCACTCACTTTATCCACTTTAGCCCCGGACCATACTGCTGCCCAATGACCAGAGCACTTTTTGCGATTTGGCACTGCGTCGCTTTAACTGACAATTGCGCGGTCGTACGACGTGGCTCCCAAACAAAATTGGCGTCCTTTTTTTCCCACAAATAGAGCTTTCTTTTGGTGGTATTTGATCATCTCTGCAGTTTTTATTTTTTGCGTTATAAAAACAAAAATAGAGCCACTATTTTGAAAAAAAAAATGCAATTTTTTTTTTTACGTTTTGCTATAATAAATATCGCCCAAAAATATATAAAAACATTTTTCCTCAGGTTAGGTCGATACGTATTCTTCTACATATTTTTCGTTAAAAAAAATCATCGCAATAAGTATTTGGTTTGCACAAAAGTTATAGCGTTTACAAAATAGGGGGTCGTTTTATGGGATTTTTATTATTTTTTTTTTTTTATTAGTAATGGCGGCGATCAGTGTTTTTTTTTTTTCAGTACTGTGACATTATGACGGACACGTTTGACACATTTTTGGGACCAATGGCATTTTTATAGCGATCAGTGCTATACAAATGCATTGGATTACTATAAAAATGCCACTGGCAGTGAAGGGGTTAACACTAGGGGGCGGGGAAGGGGTTAAGTATGTTCCTGGGTGTGTTCTAACTGTATGGGGGGGGGGGGGGTGGCCTCACTAGGGGAAATCACTGATCTTCTGTTCATACATTGTATTGTACATTGTATGAATAGAAGATCAGCATTTCTCTCCCTGACACGACCGGGAGCTGTGTGTTTACACACGCACAGCTCCCAGTCCTCGCTCTGTACCGAGCACGCGCGCTCGCCCCCTAGTGGCTGCTTAAAGAGCCGATGTAGAGCTACGCGCTCTCGTGCAGGGGAGCCGACCTGCCGCCGTAGAACTGCAGTAGCTGGTCGGCAACCAGTTAAAAGGTGTTGTAAAGGTTCATCTTTTATTTTCTAAATAGGTTCCTTTAAGCTAGTGCATTGTTGGTTCGCTTACCCTTTTCCTTCAATTTCCCTTCTAAATGTTTTTCTTCTTTGTTTGAATTTCTCACTTCCTGTTTCTCCTCAGTAAGCTTGCCCCCATCATCTGAGCGGTGGAAAGTCATTTAGAACAGCTTACTGAACACCTTACTGAGGAGAAACAGGAAGTGAGAAATTCAGACAAAGAAAAAAAAAACATTAAGAAGGGAAATTAAAGGAAAAGGTAAGTGAACCAACAATGCACTAGCTTAAAAGGAACCAATTTAGAAAATAAAAACAAACCTTTACAACCCCTTTAAACTAAAATGAACCATCTATTTAGTGCAGCACAACTAGCAACAAATTACCTATATCGGTGACTATACATATAGAACAGTGCAATAATGTTTTTTCCACTTTCTTTTTTTTTATCTGATAACAATTGCCATTCATAAATGAAACCATGAAAGTGAATCCAAAAAATAAATGGCCAGTAGTTACAATAACTCAACAGTTGTGCTATGAAATCAATTGGAGAAATGCCAAAATACTGCGATCTTTCCACCTCCGTGTAGGATAAGTGAAATGCAGCGCTCATACACAATCCTCCACCAGTGATTGGATGGCCACTCACCTCATACTTGGACCTGTTTTACCAGTGAGCTCAAGTAAGCTAATGGGGATAAACTCGGGTGTGTGCTTCCGCTTCGCTCTATCTCCGACACCTCCTTCCAGTGATGTATACTCTTGTGCAGCGGTATATGTAAATAGATAAAAAATAGCTAGTGCTTTCTGTCAAAGTAAAATACAGATAATGCACTGGCATGAAAGGCACTCAATTGTTCCAACGTATCAGACAAGTACCATAAGCCCAACGTGCTTCAACATGGGTGGAGGTGAATACGGGATGATAACCGAGTGTATGGCTCCTAATCCCAGACGCGTGTCATCCTGGGCTTCATCAGTGGGTCATCCAGGATGACGCGTGTCTGGGATTAGGAGCCATACCCTTGGTTATTATCCTGCGGTCACGACCACCTACGTTGAAGCACGCTGGGATTATGCTACCTGTCTCTGATACATCAGCACAGTTGAGTGCCTTTTATGCGAGTGCAATATCTCTATTTGATATTAAAGCTTTTATAGAGAGCACTAGATATCTATTTACATATACCGTTGTACAAGAGTATATATCACTGAAAGGAGGTGTGGGGAGTGAAGCGGAAGCACACACCCAAGTTTATCCCCATTAGCTTACTTTGACTCACTGGTAAACAGGGGTCCAAATACAAGGCCCCTTGTACACGGACAGAGAGAATGGTGCTTTTAGCTGCAGGTTTTCTACCGCAGCTAAAAGCACACAATGTTTTCCTATGGCCCCATTCACACACAGCGTTTAGCTGCGATTTTGTTACATGCGGTTTGGTGCAAATAGAATTGAATGCGTCCAGGAGCGATTTTGTGCACATAACCGGAAGTAATCAATCTTTTGTATCAACTGCGGATAGCAGCGTGAAAAAAAAACCCCCAAAAAAACAGGAAGCACATCATAATCAAAACAATAAAAAGGGTTGCTTTGGGAATGACTACCGCAGCTAAACGCGGCCGCACGTAAACGCAGGCAATCGCAATGTACAATTGCAGCTAATCGCAGTGCCTGGAGCCTTGAATTTCACAGAACATTTATATGCTTTAAACTGCGGCAAAACAGCCGTCCGTGTGAAAGGCTCCTTAGGTGAGCTGCCATCCCATCCAATCACTGGTGGAGGATTGTGTATGAGCACCGTTTCAATTATCCTACACGGCGGTGGAAAGATCACCGTATTTTGGCATTTCTCCAATTGCACTAAAAGCACAATGAAGTGTTGCGTTTTTGTAACCACTGGCCATTTATTTTTAGGATTCAATTTCACCGTTTCATTTATGAATAGCAATTGTTCTTGGATAAAAACAAACAGTTCTGTATATTTAGTCACTGTGCTAGTTGCACTGCACTATTTCCTTGGTAATATTTATAAAGATTTTTAGATTATGCTGCCACCTTCAGGTGAACGGATACTGGCCAAATATATATATAAAAAAAGGATCACTGCCCAGATATTACCCCTCCCAGCTCTGCCAAGCTGTGATTTTGTGCAGGTGTTTTTAGTAGATGTACGTGTCTGAAGACCCCTCCCTTTGGGCGTTGGCCAACGTTTTTACTGCCTGTTCTGTACATCCCGGCTTCGGAAGGAAATTGCTTTATCTGGATCAGACGCATATCTCCCTGAGGTCCAGTACTCAGACTCTGCTATGCAAGAAGAGAGATGGCCTATAATGCTTTTGTTATGGTACCAGGAGATCCTTAATGGGGGTTGTTAAGGTAAAAAAAAAAAAAAATCCCTAAATAGCTTTCATTACCTTAGTGCAGTCCAACTTCACTTACCTCATCCTTCCATTTTGCTTTTAAATGTCCTTATTTCTTCTGAGAAATCCTCACTTCCTGTTCTTCTGTCTAACTCCACACAGTAGTGCAAGGCTTTTTCCCTGGTGTGGAGAAAGCCTCTTGAGGGGGGAAGGGGCGAGCAGGACGCCCACTAACACACAGCTCCTTTATCTGCAAAGTAGAGAGTGTCCTGACCCTCCTGCTCGCCCCCTCAAGAGGCTTTCTCCACACCAGGGAGAAAGCCTTCCATTACGGTGTGGAGTTACAGACAGAAGAACAGAAAGTGAGGATTTCTCAGAAGAAATAAGGACATTTAAAAGCAAAATGTAAGGATGAGGTAAGTGAAGGAGGACTGCACTAAGGTAAAGGAAGCTATTTTTTTTTTTACCTTTACAACCCTTTTAAGGTCCAGAATAAAACAGATGTTTTAGTTTCAGTTAGCGAACTGGTTGGAACACAAACCAGGAGACCACTCCCCCTCCGGTGCAGGTGCAAGGAGCCCTTGGAAAACCAGTCTTTCCAGAGCCACAAAGAAAACTGCTCTTCTTTGTGGATCCAAGGATACCTTTGAGTGGGAAAAGCAACACAATTCCTGTTGGTACCCTTTGGGCACTACGTTGCAGACCCAGTCCTCTGTTACTGAGTCTAGATGGCCAACAGACATCCCCCAAACTGTAAGAGTAGTGGCACCCCTGTGAGGAGGATTTTCCAAAACCAGAGGACTCCAGGGCCAGTTCTTATGGAACTAGGATGCAGGCTTGGCATGGAGCCCAGGGCTTGTTGCCATTTTTAGCGGCGGTATTCGGCCACTAGCGGTGCGGTTTTAACCCCTGCTGGCGGCCGAAAAAGGGTTGATACCGCCCGCAATGCGCAGAGGCAGCTAGCAGGACTTTATTTTTATTTTTTTTACCGTCCTGCTAGCACACCGCTCCAGTGTGAAAGCCCTCGCACTTTCACATTGGAGAAACAGTAGCCCCTGTTTAAGGTCGGTCTGCAGGTGCTATTTGTAGTGCAATAGCGCCTGCAAACCGCCCCAGTGTTAAAGGGGCCTTAATAAGGTGAAATGTAGAGTACCTTGGGAAAGAACAAAAGGTCTAGGCCTCAAAATTACTTACTGTATGCAGGGCCAAAAATGATTCCCCGTGGGACAAAATTTGGCAGTTCAGACAATCGTCTAGCAGAGGCGATAGCAACAAGGAAAACTTTGAGAGCGGGTTCAAATCCCACCGAGGTATATTTGACCAGGGGACCTCATGTGAGACCCCTTGTACAAAGGTCTTGATCAGAGGGTGGGAAGCAGTCTCTAAAGAATAATGGGAAAAGGCAGGCTCGCCCTTGATGTTACTATGCGCCAAATGATGGAACAGGTATGCCTTCAATGTCCGATGATAGACCTTGCAGGAATTTTACATTTTAGTCTTAAGAATTGTAGGAATACTATGTTCAGAAATGCCCCCGTTCCTCAGAACAGGCATGTGTTTTTAAAGGATCTTTAAAAACACAGGGAAAAAAATAATAATCTGATTCTGAAGTCAACAGGACAGGGACAGCCTGGTCCTTGGTGTCAAACAAATTGGTGAGACTGACTTGTCTCACAATGACAACATCTAGGCTTACAGATTCCTAGCATGGAATGGCATCAAAAAGGTGGCCACTATCAGAGCCAAGACTCTCGGGTAGTAACAGAGTCTAGCACTTTACCGCGAATGTGGCCTCGGTTTGAAAGGGGTCTTATAGACATGAATGGGCCCCTAATGGTTTTTGGGAGCTATTCCATAAGTTATAGTTTTCTTAACCCCTTAAGGACCGCCGCAAGTACATATACGTCGGCAGAATGGCACGTACAGGCACATTGGCGTACCTGTACGTCCCCTGCCTAGATGTGGATCGGACCCCCCCCGGTACTTGCGGCGGCCCCTGTGGCTTCAGAAGCGATCCGGGACGAGGGGGCGGCTGTTTGTTTTTGTCCGCCCCCTCCTGATCGCTCCCAGACAATGCGCGTCCTCCCCCGCCCTCTTACTGTGTAAACACAGGAAGGGGGAAGTGATGTAATCTCTCCTCTCGGCAGTATTTTCAACCGCTGCTGAGGAGAGAAGACATCACACAGTGAGTCTGCACAACACTACACTGACACCAGGACATGTAGACACATTAACCCCCCCTGTCACAGTGTCACTGAATGCAGTGATCATATATTTACTGATCACTGCATTTAGCGTCAGTGTGACAGGCAGTTAGGGGGGGGGGTACAGGGGCTACCCTGGACCTAACACTAATAAAGGTTTAACGCATGGGTCCTCAAACTACGGCCCTCCAGCTGTTCAGGAACTACAATTCCCATCATGCCCTAGTCATGTCTGTGAATGTCAGAGTTTTACAATGCCTCATGGGACTTGTAGTTCCGCAACAGCTGGAGGGCCGTAGTTTGAGGATCCCTGGTTTAACCCCTTGATCACCGCACTAGTTAACCCTTTCACCCCCTATTGCCAGTGTCACTAAGCGATCATTTTTCTGATCGCTGTATCCGCTAGGTAGCTAGTTTTTATTTTATTTTATTTTTTAATTAAAGACATGTGGCTGAATACATTTTGGCCTAAATGTTTGACTAAAATTTAGTTTATTCGATTTTTCTTATAACAAAAAGTAAAAAATATTGATTTTCTTTCAAAAATTACGCTCTATTTTTGTTTAAAGCACAAAAAATAAAAAATTACAGAGGCAATCAAATACCACCAAAAGAAAGCTCTATTTGTGGGAAGAAAAGGATGCGAATTTGGTTTGGGAGCCACGTCGCACGATCGCGCAATTGTCTGTTAAAGCGACGCAGTGCCGAATTGTAAAAACACCTTTGGTCATTTAGCAGCATGTTGGTCCTGTCCTTAAGTGGTTAAGTCCATAACATCAATACCATCTGTACTTTTTAACTTGCCGAAGTGTTTTTATTAAACAAAATCTCCAATATATGGGGGAATAGAGCCAGCAACAAGGCAAGGAAAAAAAAAGTCATAGATTAGTTACAAGGATCGCTCTCGTATATAAAAACCACACCCCAATGTATACACACACATTTTGTACAACAGAACAGCGTCATCCTACCTTCACTCTTTTAGTCTGAGTGGAGCTGAATAGGTCATCATCTCTCTGCGTATGATCTAAGAACTCCCGCATCTGCTGCTTTCTTTTCAAGATTCCCTCTTTCACTGCGAATTGTACCATCTCCTTTCCTTTACCAATTAGAAACAAACCCCACGCATGTTATTTTTTGTGAGAATCTTATAGTGGAACTGCAGCCAATGTATTTTTGTATCAATACAATAAACACCTTAAAAAAAAAAATTATCTATATAATTTTTTTTATACAATCAAATATGTGAAAAGTGTGGTGTGCATTTGTATTCAGCCACCGCATCCAATTCGCAATAGCGGGAGATTGTGACCGGCTCTCTATGAAACCTGCACCGGTGAACCAGGACGTACAGGACCCCTGCTGGGAGCCACATCGGCATTAATCTGATACCCCTAACTAAAATCTAGTGGAACCAATTGCCTCCAGAAGTCACCAAAATAGTAAATGGTCCACCTGTGTGTATTACAGCTGTTCTGTGAAGCCCTCAGGTTTGTCGAGCCCTGGGTAAGGGGGCTAATTTTTTTCTATATATCTAGATCGATATATATATATATATATATATATATATATACATATATATACACACACAGGTGGACCATTTACTATTTTGGTGACTTCTGAAGGCAATTGGTTCCACTAGATTTTAGTTAGGGGTATCAGATTAATGCCGATGTGGCTCCCAGCAGGGGTCCTCTACGTCCTGGTTCAACGGTGCAGGTCAGATTTCAGCCTGAATTCGGACCTGAAATGGACCAAAAGACACACAGGGCTCCTATGCAAATTCGCACCAGAGCCACAGCGGAGATATGTGAACCGGTTTCATAGAGAGCCGGTCACAATCTCCCGCTATTGCGAATTGGATGCAGGGGCTGAATACAAATGCACACCACACTTTTCACATATTTGATTGTAAAAAAAAAAAAATCAAAACCATTTATAATTTTCCTTCCACTTCACAATTATGTTCCACTTTGTGTTGGTCTATCACATAAAATACATTCTTGGTTGTAAACATGAACAAAATGTGGAACGTTTCAAGGGGTATGAATACTTTAAGGCACTGTATATAATGAAGGCGCACACTGACATCTTCTGGAAAAAACTATAAACTGCACCTACAACAGGAAACCCCTAGGTAAGCAATTCCCAAACAGGCCTTTAGGTAAAGTTTTCAGGATCTCTCGTCATAACGGGGAGTAAAAGTATCTGTGTGTTTTATTGAAATGGTGTATAATAAACACAGCTGTGGAAGTCTTAAAAGCATGACTTACCGTATATACTCGAGTATAAGCCGAGGCACCTAATTTTACCACAAAAAACAGGAAAACGTATTGACTTGAGTATAAGCCTAGGGTGAGAATGCAGCAGCTACTACAAGTGGAAAAGAGGGTCAACAATGCCCATTTACACACCTCACTGTGCCACTGCAACCTCTCTGTGCCCAACCTTACTGTGCCCATTACCACCACACTGTGCACATTGCAGCGTACCTGAAATTATTGACAGGCTGCTCTCATTTTTAAAACTTGCGGATTCCTCCTGGTCCCGTCTCCTTCCGTGATTGGCGTTTGACACTGTTCAGTGTTTCACCCATCACGGACTTTCTTTCATCACGTTCTCGAAACAAAGCTGTCCAACTTCTTGTTGCATCTGGATGCCACCAGATCTATGTCCGGGGTCCCCATCTCTGGCATATGGCCAGAAAAACATTGGGACCATACTCCCGGGAACAACCGTTGGTGGGATGAAGACTGCGGACAGTCAAGGAACATGTTCCTCTGCCCAAGCCCGAATATGGTATACCCTCCCTCTGCGCTGCCCGACTTCTGGTGCCCCCTTGGTGATCGATATAGGTCACTGCTGTGGCATAGCCAAACTGTTTCCTGACGGAACAATTCCATAACCTGAAACGTCACGGGTATTAAGCCAAACTTATTGCCCAAATCTCTGGGATAGGATTGATGGACAAGGTTTCCTCAGACTTTGACCATTTCCTTTGGCAAGCGGTCTCTCCTAGGACTAGGAATGAAGGATTTACCTCTCTGTAAATTCTTGGTCATCGACCACCAACTGAGACTCTGGCGCACTTATGGGGCCA
The DNA here is from genome assembly GCA_029574335.1 of Rana kukunoris. Lineage (NCBI taxonomy): Eukaryota > Metazoa > Chordata > Amphibia > Anura > Ranidae > Rana > Rana kukunoris. Next base: position 116,578,680 of record CM056059.1, on the reverse strand, counting down.
GATTCATTGGGTAATCTAAAACTCTGGTTTCTTGTTCCAAGCAGACAAAATACTGTATTGTAACAGTCTTGGATGAAACTCGGCATAGGGAATTGCTTTGAATGAAGTCACCATCTTCCCTAGCAACTTCATGCAAAAGCTAATGGAAGGACCCTTCTTTACCCTGAGCACCTGGACCAGCTCTCTTAGTGTTGACTTTTGCCTGGGCCAAAAACACTCTTTCCTGGGCTGTATCTATGACCAAGCCCAAATACTCCAGTCTTGTTACTGGTTGTAAGGATGAATTCTACAGGTTGAGAATCCCACACTAGGTGTTCCAGATACCCGACCATTCTGGACACCCCCTGGTTTAACCGTGCTACTGACTGATCTATGAGTATCAGGTTATCTAGGTATACTGTTTACTGCTATACCCTGGCCCCTTAGTCTTGCTAGTACTGGGGCCAAACTTTCGTGAATACCCGGGGAGCTTTGGCTAACCCGAAGGGCAACACCACTAAAAGTCGCTGTTCCACCTCAAAGAGCAGAAACTTCTGATGAGCGGGGAAAACTGGCACATGTAGATATGCATCTTGATAATTGATGCAAGAACTTCTCATCCCCGTAGGGTGGATACTACTGACCACATTGACTCCATGCAGAAAGAGCGCAGCATGCGTGCGGGAGCCGCCGGTAACAGCACACGAACTGAAGCAACGGCTCGTAGGTGCCATTGCTTCAGTTTGCCCCAGTGCGCATGTGCCCATGACAAAATGTGCAGGTTTAGAAGATATCCTGGGCAGCTACAAGTAAGCCTTAATATAGGCTTACCTGTAGCATAAAGTGAGTGTAAAGGGTTTACAACCACTTTAAAAAGCGTATATTTAAAGCGGAGTTCCACCCAAAACTGGAACTTCCGCTTATCCCACTCCTCACCCCCTTATATGCCACCTTTGGCATGTAATTTTTTTGGGGGGGGAGTGGGGGCTTCAGGAGGAGTGGGACTTTCTGTCCCACTTCCTCCTTTTGCCGAGGGGCTGGTTAGGCGATTAAGCTTAATCGCCTACAGCAGCCCCTCCCTGTAGGCGTTTGCCTAGGACACTGACAGGTCCTAGGCCAGTGATGGCGAACCTTGACACCCCAGATGTTTTGGAACTACATTTCCCATGATGCTCATGCACTCTGCAGTGTAGTTGAGAGTCATGGGAAATGTAGTTCCAAAACATCTGGAGTGCCAAGGTTCGCCATTACTGTCCTAGGCGATCGCCTGTCCAATGTGATGGCTCAGCGCCGGGATGCGCCGCGCACATGCGCAGTGGGTACACCGCCGGGATGCCGAAAGCTGTCACGGCCAGGTGCCCACAGTATCAATGAGGATGCCGGCCGGGGAGGGGGGGAGCGGAGCGAAGCCCCGGCCGGCGCGTCACTGGAACGCTGGAGCAGGTAAGTGTCACTTTTTGTAGCTGCTGACTTTTAATAAACAAACATTTTGGCTGGAACACCCCTTTAAAGTCAAAACATTTTCTTTTATTTTCCATAAAGTAGAAAAGGGTTAACAGAATTCTGTTACTTACTCTCTTTTTTATTCTTAGATGATTTTGATCCCTTGGTCTGCTGTTTTTCCAAGTATTGTTCCTGGCATTCCTCTGCCGAGTGGCTTCCAACTGCCATGGCAACTTTGAACCAGTACCCAGGTTTGCGCTTTGGTAGTTTAGAAACTGCACTTGAAGGGCACAGAATAGAGTAGAGTTTAGATACTTTACATCCATAACAAAGTACTGAGACCAAAAACAAATTTAGTGACTAGACCAGGCATATGCAATTAGAAGACCTCCAGCTGTTTCAAAACTACAAGTCCCATCATGCCTCTGCCTCTGGGTGTCGTGCTTGTGGCTGTCAGTCTTGCTATGCTTCATGGTATTTGTAGTTCTGCAACAGCTGAAGGTCCGATGATTGCATATCCCTGGACTAGACCATCTTAATTACACGGACATTTACCTGAAAGTCTTTTTGACTTGCACTTTACATGATTGCTGTCCCATATTTTGATTACTATATTCATACACAAATCTATAAGACCCTGGGCCGCGGCTGCTCTAAGGCACCGCTGGTTTTAGCGGCGCTTTAGCGCTGTGTAAGCTGTGTTTTCCGCCTGTTATCGGGGAGCTTTTAACCCCAAAGAAGGGGTTAAAGGCTCCCATGCTGCGGCGCTTCCGAAGCCCTGCCCATTCATTCCAATGGGCAGGGCGTTTTGGGAGTGCCAACTACAGCCCCAAAAATGCGGCTTGCAGGACTTTTTGGAACATCCCACAAGCGCACCATCCCAATGTGAAAAGTCACTTGAACGAACGGGAGGCGGTTTTCAGGCCCTTGAGGCTATTTCCAGCGCTAAAGCGCCTTAAAACTGCCCCAGTGTTTAGTAATAAAGAAATAAATTTTTTTTATTCCTGCAGGCTTTTTTTTGTTTTTTAAACGTGTGCAATATAAACCCGCAAAAACAGCAGCTCTGTCTGTGTAAGGGTTAAAGGATAAGGTCACCTGTGGGAACATGTTACATGTTTCACCTGTAAGCTTTGTTGCTTAAAAAAAAAAAAACTGGCTCCTAACTTTTTTTTAGCTGGCTCCTGGAATCAAAGCAAACTTGTCAAGCCCTACATGACGTTAAACATTAGGGCCGAAACAACCAATTGATTAATCGACAGCTAATCGATTATGAAATTAATCGATTACAATTTTCATAATCGATTAACCGGCCAGTAACATAATGGGGGTTAAACATTTTTTTTTTTAAATGCTATATTTTTTACCTTTTGCTATAATAAATATCCCTCAAAAATATATAAAAATACTTTTATTTTTCCTCAGTTTAGGCCGATATGTATTCTACCTATTTTTGGTAAAAAAAAAAAAAAAAATTATTTTTTACTAGTAATGGCAGCGATCAGCGAATTTTTTCATGACTGCGACATTATGGAGGACACATCGGACACATTTTTGGGACCATTGTCATTTTCACAGCGAAAAATGCTATAAAATTGCACCGATTACTGTTAAAATGGCAATGGCAGTGAAGGAAAGTGGGAAAAACAACTGCGCTAATTATCAAAGAAAAACAAAAAACAATGTAGCAGCCAGCACACAGACAAACAAAGTCAAAGTGAACGTGGAAAAAGAAAGTGCAGCGCTATACTAATTACTTTTGTGAAAATGCTGCCAAATTCACATGACATAACAATGTGAAATCAAACAAAAATTGTATGTAAAAGCATAGTAAAAGACAATTGTACTCAACATGTGTGGAATACTGATATAGTCCATACATATGTTGGCAAACTGATGAGTGAAAAAACCAACCAAACAAAATAAACAAAAATGAATAGTTCATAGGTGTGTCCCAAATGGATGAATGAAATCTTCACATATGATGCCAGTTCAAGGAAATTGAAACAACAATGATGGCTTGTCTGTAGCAACCTTCAGACTATCAAAATCAATGGAAATGGATACTCTTACCAGCTGTGGTGGACTCACATGTTAGTACTAACAGCAAGTCAGATCAGGCATGGTGGTCACAGCGGACCCTGGGCTCTGTGCGTGAAAGGTTTTGCAGCGATGGTTACTCCAGCTGAGATGATGGATTTAATCTTGGTCGGATACCTCACTTCAGGGACAGGAACCCGGATAACAAAAGGCCAATGGAGGGATGGCCAGGCTCATGTATCAACACAACATGTGTGGCATGTTGATGGCTTTGAGCCGAAACTAGTCGGGTAACATCCATAGTACCCCATACTACTTTTAGATATATTTTTCACGTGATTTTATTCATTTATTTTAAATAAAGCCTTCATTGGTTTTTTGATCTGCACCATTGGGAGCATTTCTTTTTTCTTTTTCCCATGCCACACATGTTGTGTTGATACATGAGTCTGGCCATCCCTCCATTGGCCTTTTGTTATCCGGGTTCCTGTCCCTGAAGTGAGGTATCCGACCAAGATTGAATCCATCATCTCAGCTGGAGTAACCATCGCTGCAAAACCTTTCACGCACAGAGCCCAGGGTCCGCTGTGACCACCATGCCTGATCTGACTTGCTGTTAGTACTAACATGTGAGTCCACCACAGCTGGTAAGAGTATCCATTTCCATTGATTTTGATAGTCTGAAGGTTGCTACAGACAAGCCATCATTGTTGTTTCAATTTCCTTGAACTGGCATCATATGTGAAGATTTCATTCATCCATTTGGGACACACCTATGAACTATTCATTTTTGTTTATTTTGTTTGGTTGGTTTTTTCACTCATCAGTTTGCCAACATATGTATGGACTATATCAGTATTCCACACATGTTGAGTACAATTGTCTTTTACTATGCTTTTACATACAATTTTTGTTTGATTTCACATTGTTATGTCATGTGAATTTGGCAGCATTTTCACAAAAGTAATTAGTATAGCGCTGCACTTTCTTTTTCCACAAATGGCAGTGAAGGGGTTAAACACTAGGGGGCGGTAAAGGGTTAAGTGTACCCTAAGGGAGTGATTCTTACTGTAGGGGGGCTGGGCGTGTGATGTCACTGATCGTCGTTCCCTATAACAGGGAATAGACGATCAGTGTCACTGCCACAGAGAAGAATGGGGAAGGTTTACACTCACCTCTCCCCGTTCTTCAGCTCCTGTGACCCAATCGCAGGACACCGGCGGCGATCGGGTCCCGCAGTCACGGAGCTTCAGGCCAGGTCGCGAGCGCCAGCGCACGTGATCCACGGCTGGGCTCTTAAAGGCAACGTACAGGTACTTGCCTGTGCCCAGCCGTGACATTCTGCCGACGTATATTGGCGTTAAGCGGTCCATAAGTGGCTAATCCGGCTCATTTGTATTTAATTATTGGCCTCTGT